>JAOTOL010001374.1:600000-794536 GCA_034440575.1 Imbricaverruca yamaguchii | reverse complement strand
GCTTGGAGGGATGCCGGCAGCAACCAACCCCTGTCCCCTCCACCGACTGCACCCACATTCAATTTGTCTCAAAATATCATCCGAATTAGAACTGGGTGAAAACATATAACGGTTCGGTAAAGTGCGGGTGTTTTTCCATGGCGGGTAATAAATGGCGCCAAAACTAGCGATATTTGACGATGTCACTAATCCGTAGCTGGCAGCGCGCCCAAGTGTTCGTCGGTTTCGAGGTCGCACCGTGTAGGGTTTCTGGTGCCACTGTTGATATGTTGTGTTTGTGTAGTTATTGATTGATGAATGACCATTGTAAGCATATGGCATTCAGACTTGATCTTGTGGCCGATTGTAAAGTCGTGGTATTGAACAATCTTCAGATGTGAGGAATATATATGGCCTATCCAATCTGGGTAGGTTAGGATTTAGATACCTACCCAGGTAGGTTCCTTCATACCTACTTAGTAATACTTGAAGATCACCGGCACCAACTCTGGTGGGTACCTTTCTATTTAGCAGGCTCTGTAGGTAGGTAGGTACCTATGTAAGTACTGCCTAGGCGGGTACAAATTTGGATGCATTTGCCTGGATATGTACCTCGAGGTTACATACCGACCAAAATCAGAATTGACAATAATGTGAATAAAAACACGGGCAGAATGCATGCAAGCCTTTAGATGCTTTGTGAAATTACTTAAGCTTTTACATCTTGCAGTATGCAGTGGTGCCTACATAACTTCTTGTAAATTCACTCATGGTGCTTGGGCCCTTGAGCAAGCCAAGCTGCCTGGCTTGCAGCATAATCATTTTCCATTTGACATTGTGGATAATGTGGATAGTGGTTGGATGCTTCAATTCTTGGCATAGCCCATGGTAAATGAATGAGCATAATGAATGGACAGTTGATGGTAATGAATGAAGCATTGTTTAGAAGCATTGTTGGCTATCTACCTAGTTGCCTTGGTTACACAAACCATTAATGATGTTTTCTAAACCAATATTTATACTGAATTAACATGACTGATACTTGGCATGTCAATAAATGTTGTCAAAAAGCATTTCACAAGAATAGCATTTGTGAAATATGTCTAATAATGTGTGTCAGGCATCTCATTTGTCTTCTGTGGCATGGCAACCAAGTATGTTGTCATTAGTGAACTGGCTCTGAATAATTTCAGATAGTTATTTAAATGAAAAAACTTACTAAGCCAACCCATAGCAGCATGAAGATTTGAATTAATGTGGAACATTTATGCATGTGCCATAATTTTGTATTATTATTTCATAATTACTTGTATTTGATGCATGCGTATATTCGTAGAATTTGTGCGTAGATTCATGGAAATTCTACGACAAAATTTTCAAGGTACGTACTTTGTTAGTGGAACTGGAAAAAACGTGAAACGTGATTTGTAGGCGTGCTTTTTATTTGAAAACTACGATTTGATGCAGATTGATGAAACTGGGCCATGGTTTATTGGACCTAGAGGACTGGGTTGATTTGACCTAGGATACCGGGATTATTGGACCTAAAATACTGGGTTAATTGGACTTAGAAGACTGTGTTGATTGGACCCAGGAGACCGGGTTAATTAGACCCAGAAAACCAAGCTGATTGGACCCAGATGACCAGGTTAATTGGACCTAGAAAACCGAGCTGATTGGACCTAGACGACCGGGTTATGTTGACCTAGAACACCAGTTTAATGGGACCTAGAAGACCGGGCTGATTCGATCTCGAAGACCAGGCTAATTTGACTTAGAAGACCGGGTTGATTGAACCTAGAATACCAAACTGATTGGACCTAAAAAACCAAGTTGGTTGGCCCCAGAAGATCGGGTTGGTTAGACCTAGGAGACTGGTAACTCCCGCAATTCACCTACGAGTACAACCTTAAATCGAGGCCTTTCCTCACAAACCATAGTCGCGCACGCTCTGCTCCTATACGCCCCCACACCGTCACGCGGATGCGAGCCGTCGTCGGCACAGGTCCGGACAGCATGAGCGGGGTGGGGTGGGGTGGGGGGGGGGGCACTCACAGACGATGTCGAGCGCCTTCCAGGAGCAGCTGCGCGCGTGGCCGCCAGTGCGCAGGCGGCGCAGCGCCGGCATCATACGCAGCAGTTTGCGCAGCAAGGTGTCGGTGAGGCGGCGCGGGTCGGACGGTGGGAAGTACTGGCGCACGTCCAGCTCGCGGCAGCCGGCCATCACATTGATGACAACCGCCATCCAGCGACGGCACACTGCCGCCGAGAGGACGTCACGTCACACAGCACGTTACGGCACAGCCATCTCACTGCCGCCGAGAGCACGTCGCATCACGTCACTGCCATCACACTGCTGCCGAGTGCACGTCACGTCACGTCATGGCTATTACACTGCCGCCGAGAGCACGTCACGTCACGTCATGGACATCATACTGCCGCCGAGGGCACGTCACGTCACGGCACATACGGGGATACGATAACGCGGCATTGGTGGACAGCGTACAACCAATGCGCGGCTCACTTCCCAAGAATTCAGCCCACAGGGTATGCATATGCAGGAGCATGCAGTCCACTCACATGCGACCACCAGTCTAACCAGACCAGACAACAGCTTCCGCGGCGTCTCAACTCGACTACACTCCCGAATCGCTGGCTTCACCACCAAAATTGTGATCGATCATTTTGATTTAAGGGCGCGCCGACTACAGCCTCATTTAACGCCCACACCACACGAATTTCACCGGGTCGACTGTTTCGCCCACACACGCGACAGCCAGCGCCGCCGGTACGCACCTCGCTGGACCTCCAGCTGCTGCCGGATGGTGAGGTAGGAGAGGACGTGGTGCAGCAGTTCGGCGGGTAACAGATGGATGTAGCAGGGGCCGGTCGGGTCGGCAGGGCGGCCGCGGCCGCCGGCCCAGTGACGCGGCTCAGCACGCGATACGCGCACCAGGCGAGCCAGCAGGTACAGACGGGACGACAGGTCGGCGGCCAGGCAGCTGCAACACCACCGGTCACGTCACCGGACACCCACGGCATGCCGGTGCCGCCCCACATGCACACGCACACGCACACGCACACGCAGCACGCACGTGTGCAAACGGCCGCTGGCATATGCGTTGTTTTCATATTCTGGTGCACGGAAATGATTGGCGAACACGGACCAGTGGGCAAACATGCAGTTCATTTCAGTTAAACTTGAGTTAATCTGAGTTAAATTCAGCCTTCCAGACCGAAGATAAGTAATGCGGAATAGCGCCGACGGGAGGCGGTCGAATGAGGTCGAACATTTATCCACGTGCAATGACTCTACATATCACACAACTGAGACAAAATGAAAACCTAAACAGGCAACACAGAGGCCAGGCACGCACACCAAGGTAGGTACAAGGTCTACACCAAGAAGACCGGAGCCGGACCTCGCACAAAGAACCACGGGGAAGTCAAGGTGGACCTGCAGACAAGGCACGGAGGAAAGGCTAGGGCGGACCCAGGTGAGAAATCAACGTGATACTGAGGTGGTGGTGGATTTGAGTTCAGGGGCGCGTCGTCATCTAGGGTCATTTTGCGCCCATAACATGATACTGAGGGTGTGGCACAGACGAGGAACCACGGAATGGCCAGGGTGGACCCAGCCAAGGCACGAAGGAGAAGCCAGGGCGGGCCTAGACGAGGAATCAACGGAAGACTGGGGACGGGACCAAGACGCGGTGTCGAGGATAATCACTGATTGGAAGCAAAACAAGAAATAGGATAAATGTGCCTACTTGTCAACACTGGCGCTGTCTTTAAAGGTGATAAACCCAAAGCCCCTGGGTCTTCCGTTAGTGGCATTTTTCACTAGATGCACGCCAGTGACTTTCCCAAACTGCTCAAACAGGTCCCACAATCTTGACTTGGATGCCTGCAACATATACGTCAGTGCTGAGAATGGAACATCGAGCCATACCTGAACGTGATCCAGACTATTCCTGAAACAAAATGACACAGAAAAGGTGATAAACCACACCAAATATTAAGCAATAATACAAGGAAATTGTGATCACAATCAATAGCCGGCGAATATTTACGGATTGAACGCAAACGACACAAACATCAAATATAGAAGGTTGGAATACCATCACAGAAAACAATGTAGAGATATTGATAAAGAATACCAATTCGACATACCACAAAACAGAATGCATCACCAGTCAAGTTAACTGTTTAGCGCTGTAGGCAGCAAAACAAAGTTAAGAAGGATACTTGCTGCATTTAAGGATGGCTGCAAGCACACAGGAATGACATGGACAGCACACAATTCGTGGAACGAACGTACATTGTTATACGTACATTGAACGGAATGTTGCGGGCGAAAACCTTATTCTTCACGCTCGAATCAGCAACGTCAGACTCGACTCGACTAGCATCTGGATCATCACCGCCAACCGCCGAAAGTCCCTTGTCCTCGCCTGAATCAGCTTCCTCTGTCTCATCGGGACGCCACTGCCTACAGGCTTGAGCGATGGATATCGGACTGCAGCCTGCCTCAGCACCTTCTTCCTCATCAGCATCATAGGCTGAGGCGGCAGCTGCTGGACTGTCATCCGTCTCAACACTTCCCTCGTCATCCTCACAGTCTAAGGCGGCAGCTGCCGGTCTATCGCTCACCTCAGCACCTTCTACCTCGTCATCTTCACAGCCCCAAGCGGCAGCTGCCTGGCTATCGCCCGCCTCAACACCTTCTTCTTCGTCATCCTCACAGTCTAAGGCGGCAGCTGCCGGTCTATCGTTCACCTCAGCACCTTCTGCCTCGTCATCATCACCGTCTAAGGCGGCAGCTGCCTGACTATCGCTCGTCTCAGCACCTTCTGCCTCGTCATCCTCACAGTCTAAGGCGGCAACTGCCTGAATATCGCTCGCCTCAGCACCTTCTGCCCCGTCATCCTCACAGTCTGAGGCGGCAGCTGACGGTATATTGCTCGCCTCAACACCCTCTGACTCGTCACCACAACCTGAGGCGGCAGTTGCTGGACTGTTGGCCACCTCAGCCGCCACCGCAGCTTCTGTCTGCTCTTGCCAGGCGGAGGCGTCATCGCTATCATCTGACGGCTGCGACAAAGTTGCAGCTGAGGCGTCAGCCTGCCGCAGCTCGGTGGGAGGGGTGTCAGCCTGCCGCCCCTTGGTGGGAGAGCCGGCAGCATGGTGACTGGTCGCCTCTGAGGCAGTGACGGCCGCCTGCGGCGGTCTCCCGCCGACAGGCACGCCCACCGAGAACATCTCGTCCCTGTCGCACCTGGCGGCCGCCGACGGAGGAGAACGGCGTCGGAAACTCATCGGAGATCCCACCGAGAACCGCACCTGCTGGCCGAGACGACACAGTCACGGTCACGAAGGACACAGCAGCGGCGGTCCAGCCAGTCTACAGCCGTGCCAGCCGCGATACTCCAAACACTGGGCTTCGGCTCAGCAAATGTCAGTTCA
Source organism: Imbricaverruca yamaguchii (assembly GCA_034440575.1). Taxonomy (NCBI): domain Eukaryota; kingdom Metazoa; phylum Arthropoda; class Thecostraca; family Neoverrucidae; genus Imbricaverruca; species Imbricaverruca yamaguchii. The sequence goes on along the minus strand of JAOTOL010001374.1, from coordinate 789,091 downwards.
GTCGACCAGCTGCATGGCATGACGTCGAATCCTTCCTGTGATATGATGCCCTAGGATCATTCGATGTTATCACAGATACATTCGCAAGTTAACGTGGAATGTAAATCACAGAAAACATCATTTTTAAAGGGAACGTTCCAAGAAGTTGGAGCGTGTGCATAGAGCCCGTACGTCCCGCTTCACCGAAGCACCATCGGCCTCGTTCTTACGTATTCCCACGTGGCTAGGAATCCAGAAAAGAACAACGGTGTTGCCAACACAGTTCAGGGCTGTAATTCTACCAGCATGGGTAAAAAAATGCGACACTAGATAAGATTGTCATCACAGGCCAGCGTTGTGAGTCTTAGATAAGATCGCCAGTGCAATCGGATTCGACGGATGGAACGCATTCCGATCCTTAAGGTTGCTGAGGGAATCGGCATAGCCTGTGTGGAATTTCGCCACCGATCGCAGTAAAACTGAGTTTTATAGCGTACAGAAAATTCTGAGGTGATTCACGAGGGCCGTTTGTTTACTGGGTAGATCTCGACGCACTTCATGCAGGATCACGGCGAACGGCGCTGCCCACACTGTTCCGCCGGTTGGCAGCGGGATTTGGAAATGTTCTAAGTGGTTCGAGTGTTGAACCCGGGACTTTTGGTACCCGAGCTCAACATCTTAACCACTTGGCTAGATGGTTGGCCCGTCCCTGGTTGACGAGGGCAAGGCCTATCAAGACGGCGAGGGCAGATTAAGAAAGCATGCTGGTAGCTCTCGGCATATTTTCACTTGTGCACAGTAGACAATGATGATTTGGTCTTCTACCAAGCGTACATCGGTACGTCAGTGGCATGCTCTACCGGGCTGCGTTGAAAAGGGCCCGAAACAGGCAACAGGGGAAGAAAATTCGGTTCTTTTCCGACGCATTCCACCGATAGGTCATGTAGCGTCGCCAACATCTCATGCCGATTAGTCGCGGGTGGACTCGGTAATGCCGTCGGCTGTGGCATTCGAACCCACAATCTTGCGATCAGGAGACCGACACTCCACCAACTGAGCTACCGCGGTCCCCAAAAACAGGCAACAGACTTCAGCTAAGGCTCATACAGGAAACTTGTCATATCATTTGACATTAGTCATGCATGGCTGATACGACGATATAAAGCCAAACCCTGGTAGATTGCAGTGACATAGTGATCAATATTTCACACATATAGGTGACTCATCTGGAGTCTGACGGTCGTGAGCGACCGCCACACAAGTCAGGACCGGGACCTGTACGTCCCCAGATCACGGACAGAGATGGGCAGGCGCCGCTTTTGCTCTCAAGTCCCTGCCCTGTACAACGAGCTGCCGCAGGGCCTGAAGCGACGTCAGTTCCCCTGTTCAGTCGCCGCCTTAGGCAGCACTTGTGGGTGGGAATGGATACCGTTCTAGCCGTACTTGCTGACTTCTCATCATACTTGGTGATTTCCCATTGTCCCTGCTGACTCTTTCCGTGTCACTGGGATGAACACTTGTTAAATGTTTTCAAGTGCGCCTGTGCCAGCCCTCATTTACTGATGACCTTTGTTTTAGAACGACAATAGGCCGTAATAGCCACGCGTCTATTGTCGATGGCGGGCAAAAGACGCTTTTGTCTTTGTGCTGAACTCGACTTTTGGCTTTAAAAAAATTGTCTGCAATGCACATTTTATCAAAAGCAGCACATTCAAGAGGAAGTGGCTCGGTTGACCTTGAAGCGACCAATGGGACTGCATGGTTAAAAACACACATGAAAGCCTGAACTAACGAAAAACTGAAACATCTGAACTGTGATATGAGGAGCAACAACAATTTCAGCGTAGACATGCATGCATACAGCATACAGACAGACAAAATGACTTCAGAATTTACGGCATTGCTGGGTGTCTGGATTTGAACCAATCAGATTGTTTTCGAAAAGTTCGCAAAACGGACATAGTGGGCATCCCGTCGAATAGTCAATCGGCTAATTACAGCTCTAGTGCTCCAAAATCGAATATACAGGTGTAAGGATGATTATGGAAGCACTACGTGAAAATGATACGGAGTACTTCCCTAGTGCTCGAATATTTTTGTTTTAATGGCAAGTGAGTGCAATTAACAGTCAATTTCAATGGGAAATGCGTGTGGCCACCTGTACACGAAGGTTGAGAAGTACTCACCAACTGGGCACTGACCATGTAAATGGAGGCTTAGAGGTCGGCAAGCGTCGCTCAAAACTGGCACAAGGAGTGTTCAAGGACAACTTGACCAGGGACCCACCCAAATTAATACACCATGGCTTCAGATTTTTATGAAATCTGATCAGAAGAGCGAGATATGGCTGATATTTTAGACGTGCAATGTTCAGCTCGTTCCTATTAATACCTGTGTTGCGCTAGAACGATCAAGTATCAAAATTGCACGGTGTTTTACCAAAATGTCTCATACTGGACCTGGGATATTTTGCGAACGAATGGTCGGATATTACAAATAGGGTGCAATCTTTAACATTTATTTTACACTTGTAATTGGCACGGGTTAGTGGAACATTCCATATTCAGTCTCTGACAATTAAATTTGTTAATGGATTGGGCCCCATGACCTAGTTTTAGGCCACATTTGAAAAGGTGGCCGGACATTAAGATTACTTTTTGAAACTCAGAAACTACTCCCCAATGTATACTTAGTACATTTTAAAAATAATAAAATCATCACTTTTGTATGGTGATGATACATAGAGGCTTCAAAGTAGTCATTTTTTAAAGCTGAAAAACGTCTTCTTCGTTTTAAGAGCCCATATTGACAGAAAACAACTTCAAGTTCTATCTTTGTCTTTAAAGCCACATCAGCTCATTTCATTTTGAGACTTAACAACCTAAGTATCACAATATTTATCTTCAGGAACCATCAAACATTGTATAAAGAAGGGTAATGCAGCCAAGGTTCCGCGTATGGGCCGCTGGCCATAGATTTCGCACCGCAGCCGGTATCCATAATCCGCTCTGAATCACCAATGGAGGGTGTTCTTGGTTTGTGTTCCGTGGTACCGGACGGCCAAGTGATCGCGTCCGTTTTCCTTGAAACCAATACACAATTTATGCGCATACCTCAATTATATTTCCATGACAAATTGAGTGTCAAAGAATGTCAACACTTAAAATACAATTACATAGACGAGTACCATGCATGCCTCTTGAGATACCTTGCACGGTCTAAGACAGTACCATGAAACCGCCTAATTAACCCGCGCCGTCTTTTCGGTCAGATCCCCACACCGCGTCTCGGAGGGGGGGGGGCTACATGACCAAAGTAGTCGATGCGCCCTAAAGCCCCATTAACTAACTCGGGGGGGGGGCGGATACTAACCCCCTCTAAAATCCAAACTAAGCATCGCACGAAAACGAAAGAGGTGTCGTCGGAAAGCGCTCGACGAGTAGGGTCCGGATCCATCCCCAAAACAATTTCCCCAAAAAGTGACGTCACTAGGACTTTTCACGACTTCCATTATGTTTTGGCTCTGGGGAGGTCATTTTGGGGGATATTTGAGAGAAAAAATATTTGGAATCAGAAAACGGAAGCGAAATCGACCAGGGCCATGTTAGTTAGTTACTAGGGCTTTAGGGCGCATCGACTACATTGGTCATGTAGCGCCAAATGTAGCGACCAGGACCATACATTTTTTTGACCCTTCAAAAATAAGTTCATTTTTTTAATTTTCAAGTTTTCTTCATTTTTAATATTCTAATGGGTAGAGGAGGGGGGAATGGGACAATAAAAAAACATTGTATTGACAAGAATTTCTTTATTGTCATTTCAAATGGGACAATAAAAAAATCCACCAAAATTGTCAAATTTGTTTTTTTCTTCAAAAGTAGCTTATGTTATGTTAGGTTTCATTACATAATGCTATTTTTCCATTTAAAATATTTTCACAACATACTTCTAAGTTTTTTCTAAGTTAGTCTTTTTTACTCTAAAGGGGTTAGGCTGTTTTATTTATGCTATGCTACTGTAGGAGTTGTAATGCGGCGCAGTCGCGGAAGGGGCTCGGGACGCTCAGCTGACGGCCGCGTGGGCGGCCGACGTGGCCCAATGAGCGTCCGCCACGCCCGCGAGTTCCGGCTGAGTCGAGTGAGGGGGCGGGGAAAGCCGGCGCCGGCGGCCGCGCATCGTGTTCCCGAGCAGTCTGCTGTCGGCTCTGGCAATACACGGGTCCCGGCATACGGACGTTTTTCATTTTGGTCTCTACAGCTACCTAACTCAAAGCCCCATTTTTGGTGATATTTGTTGATAACCCAGAAAGTAAACACTTGCACAGAAAATGAGTGGTTCCACAATCTTAGTCACCTTCATAAACATTGCATTGGAATGGTAAATTCAAAGAATTCATCAAACACCATAGGCACATATTCACCAAGATGTGTAGGCACAAGATGTACCTATTAGCTTGAGTGGCACTAAAAGGGAGATATAACTTCATGCATCTTCATGAAGCTTAACATCATGCTCATGGCACTGTATGTAAAGAAAGAACCCCAAAACAATCATGTTCCCTCCTGTCATCATTGGTTATTTGGGCTTCAGGCCATTCACATTGATCATTCATGTTGACCCCTCCTGTAATATATGGCATTGCTAGTGCTATAGCCTATTGGTCAATCTGTGGAAAATGGCAGGTTTCCAATAGGTGGCCTTACAGCAGCTTTTTGCTTCCATGTCACAAGCTCAGACAGAGGCTAGAACAAGGAGACATTGAATAATGATCCACATAAATTAAGCAATTACTAATTCTAATTCTCACCTCAGTTGCAATAACATAATAGTTTTTAATACTGATATTGCTGAAGAAAGTATAATTAAACTTAACAATGTCAAGAAATAACACTATGCCTTCTGATGTGCATTGACACTTCACTCAGCTCTACTGTATCTGGCAGCAGGTGTACAACTACCAGGTGGCAAACTAGCTTGATGGTTAAATTAGCTAAGGATGCAATATTAAGCCATTTTTAAAAGCAAAAACAGATAAACTGATTTTTTAAAATAAATATTTCAATCAATGCCAACCATGTTTATAGGTACATCCAAAGCTGAAAATCCTGACATGTTAACCACACAAACCATAAATATACACCACACAACTCATTAGTATGATGCACATCTAATGGCTGGATTTAATACTATGCACGGGTTTTTTAATGAAAATATATAAAATGGCTTAATTAACTTATACTAAAGGAACTGCTGAGCATTGTTTTCTTTCCACCACTGACAAATAATTAGTGTCAATGAGAAAGGTGCAAAAATGATAGAAACCAATTCTTCTAAATCTTAAATACTCTCACTACCTCTCACTCTGACTTCTCACAGGTGGACTCAGTAAATGCAGTTGGTTGTGAGATTTGAACACACAATCTCGTGATCAAGGGTCCAAAGCTCTACCAACTGATCTACTGAAACTCCCATACTTCTTAGTGCATATCACAAATGTTTCAGTTCAAGCCAAATATGACTGATCTAAAACAACTAGACAGATCAAATTGACACAGTAAAACCGGAAGACTTTGATAATGCACCAGTTATCAGGAATGATTCATATTGTCCCTCATCAACATGCATCCTATTAAATCATTGACTGTTTGGGTTGCATGGAGCATGCACTACCTATTTGTACTGGTTCCCTGGTAGGGAATCAGGCACCAGCATTGTTCTGCCACATTTTGTATGCAACAGATTTGGGTGTGGGCAGTAAGTACAACACATAACCGTACATTAAAAAGGGTGTTTAAAAAATATACGAACATCAATGCTTCTTTGTAGGGAAGTTTGAAGAAGATCGCAAATTTATCATACATGACCTCTCACTGTAAATGACTGGTCGAGAGCCATCTGGCCACATTTTGCCGATCAAGATCAAGATGAGTAGGACCTACAACATAAAATTGCACATTCAACGGTGGGTTTTCTGTTCATTATACGAACAGCAATGCTTCACCAAAAAACAAGATGGGAAAGATCATCAACCTACGATAACAGCCCACCACTCACCTCTGAAGATATAAAGCTATATCTCTCGTCGACGCCATATACGACAGAACATAATCAATGTTTCAAGATTTCTGCCCATGTCTAAAAGAGGTCTGGTAAGTACAGTCAGGCGCATTTTGGAAGAACTAGATCTGGTTATTTCTTGACGTCATGAAGGTGAAAGCTGAAATTAAGGACTCGGTAGAAAATATCGGGTCCGTATCACAAGTACCCAAAGTCATAAGTACCAAGATTCATAAGTTCCAAAGCTGCCAGATAACTTCTAGAATATCTGCGGGTAGGACGAATTCACAAGTACCCGGTGTCATAAGTTCCAAAAATAGTTCTGAATTCTACCGCTAGATGACAACGTAAGTATTATGCACCAGAGCTTACTTGCGTGCCGACAGATGGCAGGCCGCATTTGCTGTGTGCTTCAAAAAAGGCTACCAAATTCTTGAGCCGGGAAATTCTCAACAAATTATAGAGATTTTGTGTCTAGAAAAACCAAGTGTCCCCAAACAAAGGAATGCCGCTGGTTTAGTTCCAGCCTGCCGTAAATTCGTCAAAGTGACGACATATTCATATTCATATTCATTTCGCAAATTCGCCGAATATTTAAGAAATACAGACTCTTCAGAATTCCTTCAAAATTGGTACACATGCAGTACTGGATGAACTGATCATCATGACTATAAAAGCTAAGCAGGGCGCCCTTAAACAGCTGAGATATTCCAGGTAAAACGTCTGGGTCATTCGGGTCGTGAACTCCTCATAATTCCTTCAAAATGGGCACAAATGTACTCTTGAATGCATTGATGACCATGAGCATAAAACCTGAAGGGACGTTCATGAAAGCAAAATTATGTGTATCAAAACCTCTCCTGGAAAAATTATCCTGTACCAAGGCAGCGATTCAAAGCACAAAGCTTTTTCTTTTTAACTTGCACGTCAAGTTAGATTGATATTCGATCCCTACATGTGGAACATCGTGGAAACGAGCATGCTGGTGGACCTCGGTACACTGATTATCGTGAGCACAATCAAGAAGCCGCATTGCTGGTTGGTTATAGGTTTTACGACACATCGACCGTTGAGTCATGTAGCGTTGCCAATCTCTCACGCCGATTGGTCGCGGGCGAAGAGTAGTGACAGGTGAGACTCGAACCCACAACCTTTCGATTGTGAGACGAGTAACTTACCCCTAGGCCACTCGTCCCCAAGAAGAAGCCGCATTGCAAAACATCACTGGGATATTCATGGTCAAAGGTCAAAGGTCATCGAGATTTCCTTCGAAATTAGCAGATGGGTAGTACTCGATACACCAATTACATGAGCATACAAGCTAAGAGGAGCATTCGCGATCAGCTGAGATATGTAATGTCAAAGGTTAGAGTTATTGAGGTTGGATTCTTCAGATTCCGTTAAAAATTGGTGGAATAGTCATAATTGATGCACGGATCATCATGAACACAAAGGCTAAGAGGGCCGTTCCTAAACAGCTGAGTTATTCAAGATCAAAGGTCGAGATCATTGTGGTCGGACCACTGATATATATTGTTAATGGCACACATGTAGTCAAGGACTAACTGACGACCATGGGCATGAATGATAAAGCGGCGTTGCTAAACAGTTGAGCTATTCAGTGTCAAGGGTCAGGGTCAATGAGGTCGGACTATTAAGATTTTCTTCAAAGTTTGTACACGCGGAGTAATTGATGCACTGACCATCATCAGCATAAAATCTCAGAGGGCGGGGTCATTGGGTGGGACTTCTTATAATTCATTCAAAATAGGCACACATTTATTCTAGGATCAACTAACCCTCATGAGCATACAAGCCAAGATGGTCGTTCATAAACGGCTGCATTATTTGTGTCCAAACATTTCTGGGTGTGCATATGTAGCGATTAATAGCACAAAACGAATATCAATATGCACATCAAGCAACATTGAAATTTCATTTTTACAGGGGGAGCATCGTGAAAACTAGCATACTGGTAGGGTAAACGGACAAATGTACGTAAAGCAAATGTATGCGTGACAGATGTCCATACTGAAATGTACCGAAGCAAATGTACGTAGGCATAGATGTACGTATGGTAATCGTTCGTCAGCGCATATGTACGTATGACAAATGTAGTTAAGCGCAAATGTACGTATACGCAAATGTACGGAAGTGCAAAAGTGTGTATGCTCTAATGTTCGGAGACGCAAATATACGTATGCATAACATGTTCGTAATTATACGCAAGCGCAAAAGTACAGATGGCAAATGTACGTATGCGCAAATGAACGCATGTACAAATGTACGCATGCGTAGATGTACGCAAGCGCAAATGTACGGATGTGCAACTGTACGTATGCGTAAATGTACGTACGCACAGAAGTACGAATGAACAAAGGCACGTCAGAGCAAAAGTACGTATACGCAAATGTGCGCATGCACAAATGTATGTATGCGCAGATGTACGTAAGCACAAATGTACCTAAGAGCAAATACAGACATGTGCAATTATGCGCATGTCTAAATGTACGTAAGCGAAATGTACATAATCTCCAAAAGCACCTAAAAAGCACCTGTCAGTGTCCTGTAATAACAATATAATAACAAATGATAAGTATATATGTATATACATATATATATATATATACATATATATATATATATATATATATAAATATATATATATACACATATATCTATATATATGTATATATACATATATATATATATATATATATATATATATATATATATATATATATATATATATATATATATATATATATATGACGTCCTGGTCATCATCTAAGTACCAGTTAAGAGGGGCGTTCATAAATAGCTGGGCTATTTGAGTCGGGATTTCTTCATACATTCTCGGTGCAGATATGATGGACAGCGATGCAAACGAAAAAATATGGAAGTAAGGTTATGTTGCTTTTTGAGTATTGCGCGTGGATCATAGAGCATGATACTCTAATCATGATGAACACCATATATAATCGTACTACAATACGCAGCGAAGATATGCTGGGTTAAAGTACAAGTGTCACCGTCGTCGGACTACTCAGATTTCGTTAAAATTGACATGCAGATACTCCTCCATATCCTGATAAAGGCACATAATGCACATAAAGACTAAGAAGAGTGCTCATAAATAGCCGTTAACAGACGCCAAAGGCCAGGGTCACGGAAATCGGAGTGCTCATATTTCCTTAAAACACACAGGTAGATCTTGATGTGCTGATCGCATGAGCATGGAACCAAAGAGTTCATCAACACATGAGTCATTCAAAGTCAAATGACAGGGTCAGACTACCCAGATTTCCTTCAAAATTGGCACGCAGGTGGCCTTTGACGCGCTAACCAGCATGACCCTACACGCTAAGAGGGACGTTCATAAGCAGCCGTGTTAGTTAGTTATTTGGGCTTTAGGGCGCTTCGAACAGAATTGATAATTCGCACCCAAGCTGAGTTATTGAGTCAAAACTTCGTCTTGCATTGTCGGTATAGATATAACTTACGGCGATAAAACTAATGTGAATCTGTACGTCAACGACTTCTTCAACCGTTGGCGCTCTCCAAGAGGAGAAAAGGCTTTCTTTTCCGCAGACAATTCCTCTCCACCTGCCGATCACTATTCCAAGATCTCCTTTATGGTGCCGTTATTGCGGTGTGATGTGTCCTGATCCCAGAAGTGTTCAGTGCATGCACTTTCTTTCTTCACGTCTGGTGGTATGCCCTGCCACGATCAACATTAATAGACCCGCCTCTGCCAACAACAGTTGAGGCCTGGAACCCTGACAGAACCTGGGTCGCATCCGCTGCTCTAAGACTCATCCATGCGGGTATTACGTGTGACTCGCGCTCGTGTTACTAGACCACTCGTGTTGCGCGATATCGGGGGGATGTGGTGTGGATGTACTCGGGTAGATAGTGCCTGTGGAACTCGCGATGTAATCTTGATTGGGTGTTTTTTTCGGTGTACGTTTTTCCTGTTTCACATAATCTTGTATATATAGGCTTAACCCAGATACGCCCCTGTTGATCTCACTTGGCCTCAACACTTTATGACTTCATCCCACGATTTTCCCGACGATGCCCTATTGAATTATAGTACCGTGAGGTCACACGAGCGCCTTATTTGCTCACGTATTTTATCAACATATTTTCGGGACGTTTCCACTAGACACAGATTCGGCGATAGCACTGGGTAAACGACAGTACCACTGCTGGGACCTGCAGGAGTCTACTCGCTCGTTTTTCTGTTTACGTTCCATGCTGCCCGGAAGGCAATTCATTTTCAAGAATCTATGCCCTGTCCCAAAGGTGTCACTTTACATACGATGGGCACTGATCCCCCATCCAATCATTAGTTTGCCCTACCCAATGATTGATTTCCCCCTCTCCCAATCAGACATATTCTTAACTATGGGGCCTGTAGAGCCGAAAATTAAGAAAGCTCGGAATATGCCCCTTCTGCGCTCAACGATTTTTGTTTAGCCTATCCGGAGACACATGCTATATGAAAGGTAAATTGGCCCCTTAGCCAATATCACAAAGTGACACCCATATCCCGCCCGAAAGTTTGCTTCCTGTTAGCCGTTCGGAGCTGTCCGGATGACCAAGAATCCTTCTGACACCATATATATTTATTATCCCAAAGGGTAAAGCAAATATTCTCCCGGACGGACAGAATATTATAATATTTAATTATTCAATATTCTAAGTTACTTGGTAGATCGATGCTATCATTGCGCTTATCACTTCAATTAGGTGCATGGTTCGAGGAAGCGCCCCCCGGTAATCGATAAGCGTTGAGGTTACAGGGATATTATAGCAAAGTCAAAGTAGAAAATCGTCTTTGTCCCGCGCCGTAGTCACATAGTGTATATGTATATATTTGCCGCGAATTTGACACACCAACACTTAAGCCGACGCACGGACAAAACATGGTTGACGCTCTCCGAACGCGTGGATAAGGACTCTAACGGACGTTCGATAGATTCCGGACACCTATTTTCGCCCGGGAGTCCTGTGAAGCACGCTTTACCTGGCTTTCGGGGCGAGGAATCGACCATAATTAGTTTAAGGCTACATAAAAGGTGTAGGTCGAAGCCCTTGGATGCCGCCACGATTATTGTTTACTGCAATACGGCATATTTATGACGCATGTTGAGGGTTTCCCCCTATCCGTTTGCGAGATATTTTTTTTGTATGATGATACACGCGCAATAATCGAAGATCAATATAACATGGCCAGCGGCGGATCTAAGATTTGGTAAGAGGTTGGCACCCATAATTTGTGTGCACCGTCTGTAGGTGGAAGTGTTCCTATAATGAAAATATGGTCTCACAAGGATGGGATGCGCTCCGAAAACTGCGTGTAGTTTCTGACGGCATATCACCATAGCAGGTATTAGTCTTTGTGACATTTATCAAGGTAGTTTGGAGCGCATATCTCCGAAAACATTACACCGCCTGAGAGTTCATCTCGTTTCCTCTCCGATGATTTATAATTCGTCACATCGGCCACCATGTGGAGATGTGGCCCCACATGTCAGTCCAGGGATTCTCACATTGGTCCGAGGCCTCTCATGTCGGTTTAGGGGCCCCATCACGATTGCCCTGCCGTTGGATTTAGTGATGAATGGTGTGGTAGAATGTCAACCGAGAAGTTCCGCGTATCGGATGTGCATTCAAAACCTTCTGAGAAATGCGAAACATGTCTGCGTCTTTTCATACCGCGATGCACTTCATATATTGCATTCGATATGTCTTAGTCAAATAATGCGGCTTATAATCAACACGCAATAGCATTTTACGTGCTTATGTGCTCAGTGTGTTTGCGAGGACACCGTCCATATCTTCGGACACTTGAGCCACCCCAATCATTTTCATAAAACGACATACCTGGGTGAAGGTCACGGATTGTTTTGTTTGTGTAGATATCCAGCTTTATTAGCCTGACACATGGATATACGATAGCAACCCGAAGCATCACAGGTTGGTGTGAACAGCAGGGTATCGTGAAGTGCAACACACTAATATTCGGTACATGTCCCCCTTGGTGTTAAAGCTTCGCGGAGTTGCTGCAACTCACGTTATACGCACAAATACGGCGAAATGCTCTAGTCCCTTCACGGCTACGGCAACATTCCATCATAACTAGTATATATATATATATATATATATATATATATATATATATATATATATATATATGCCATGTGATCACCGAAGCTGGCATCATATGACTGTGCCAAATGTTCCTGCAGTCGCATGCCGTGTGACGGCAGACGCGGACACCGCATTGTGCGCACGAGCTGCACACCTGCCGGACACTGTTCAGCTGTATAAGCTAGGTCACAAGGTCAAGAAAAAGACACAAGACACAGTATTATTCAGCTTGACACGATGGGTGGTGGAAATAAATATATAATTGAACAGCGGATATGGACATAATATCGAGCATATGGACACCAACATTGTTCCATATCAACTAGATCACTCTCTGGATAGCACAACATGGATGCTGATTGTATCGCTGCCGAAAGCCGGAATAAATTGTCCACAGGTACGGCACATCACGAACGAATCAAATCAAATACATTGCCAAGGTAACCATTTCATTTCGCAATGGGTGTGATCTGTGGTAGACGAAAATACTACTGTATTTCACGCCACAGGTAACCCTAGCTCAGCACGTGCGATCATGTTCACCGTGTTTGTTGCGACATGACGGGTCGATCGCTATCAGCCACATGGTCATGTTCCACAATGCTAGGACCTTACAGCGCATCTCCCTGATGCCACCACCAATGTGACTTGCACTCAATAACGCTTTGAGTACTTGACGACGGATTCTGACGCTACGGTTTATACATCTACTGACGCTGCGGGTACAGCGTCCTCGTTCGCTCACTAATGTTGCAACCGTACAACGATGGCTCCTGTCACTGGCATTGCGATGGTGTTCCACAACGCTTCCGTCAGGTGGCGTGCGATCACGGAGACATCAGCCGTGCGACGTGTGATCCAATCGATTCAGTCCCAGGTCTCGCTCTCATCGACGCCGCGTCAGAAGACGCTTCTTGGCACTGCCGACCTTTTGACACACCATCAGTGACGATGCATCCGCATCATGTTGGCTAACTGACCGTGCGAACGTTAAGCGTACGCCCTGTGACGATTCGCTTGTAGGATGTCAGCGCATTGCTGGTGCAGCCACGTTATTTCCTCTCACTGCCAATATGACTGTATGACATGCGTTCACTGAAGCTGGCATCATATGATTGTGCCAATGATCCTGCAGCCGCATACCGCGTGACAGCAGTCGCGGACTCCGTATAGCGCATACGGGCTGCACACCTGCCGGGCACGGTTCAGCTGTATAAGTTATGTCACAATGTCAAGAAGACACAATACGCAGCATTTTTCAGTTTGACACGAGGGATTGTGAAAATAAATATACAATAGGATAGCGGATATGGACATAATATCGAACATATGGACATCAACATTCTTCAATGTTAACTGCATCCCCCTTTGGATAGCACAGCACGGATGCTGATTGCATCGCTTGCCGAAAGTCGGAAGAAAAACTTTTTTTTGGGAAAGGGAGATGAACGTATGAAACACTATAATTATCCTGCCCATGAGTATGCAGAAGACAGGTGACCTTAGTTGACACCATACAGCATTTCGGATTATGCTAAGACACACAGAGACGAATCACATGGAAACACTGGTCTCTGAGGGTGATCTAAGTGAAGAATAGTTTGTGGATTTAAAAAAAGGCGAATAAACAATAAGCCGTAAATCACATGCACACACATGCATACACATATACATACATATATATAAGCACGCATATGTATATATATAAGCATGTGTGAGTGTGCATGTGTATGTAATTTAGGGCTTATTTGTGTGTTTGCCTACTTCTTTTAATGCACAAACTATTCTGCTTCACTTAGATCATCTTCAGAGACCACAGTGTTGCTCTGTGACTCGTCTTTGTGTGTCTTAGCATAACCCCAAATGCCATATGATATCAACTAAGGTCACCTGTCTACTTCATACCTATGGGAATACACATGCATGCATGTATTTATGCATGTATATATGCGGGTATGCACATATGTATGCATTTTGGAATTTTGCTTGCATACACAGAGACGAATCACAGTGCATCACTGCAGTTAAAAAAGGATGGATTAAGCAAACCCATGGACAGGTGGTGCCATTCTCATGAGCATCGGCACTTCTCTAGAAGGCTTCAGTGCATCCCCTCCCCAGTCAACTGATTTCAGCCTAAAGATACCAAAAGGCACCCTGCCCTCACACAAATTTATGGATCAACCTCTGTAGAAAGCCAAGGCATCAGCAACAGCCTGAGACTGGACCAACAGTCATGGGCACAGAAGTATAACCTTGGGTTCTTTTACGACACATTCAGCTGGTAGGTCATATAGCATCACCAACTTGTCACTGTGCATTACATGATCCCATCTAAACGCTTTACAACCGACCTTCATAGTCATGGGCTAGGTCTGACATTGTCTGGTGATCAATTATCTCATTTTTCCCTTGCATCTGATGTTCGTTTTTATCTTAATATATTTTTTTTATTCCATTCTCTCAAATTGCCCACATTCATCCCATTGGCATTGTGTATGTGTTGGATGTGGTCATTATGCGTGACCACCAGGTACGTAGTGTTATATGTTGCTGGGGGAAATGAGTTATATAATGACTTACAATTGCCACAATGTTGGCTTTGTTCCCCCATAAATAAAACTATCAAAATGGGCCATATGGAGTGTGCCCCAAATCCATTTGGACCAGATCATTTCCTTCATGTATTCTGACCCTCCCCTCACCCCAATAGTACTCCCGATGTGAAATAGTTGGAAGAATTGTGGGTTTTATGATATGAGCACGACTTTTTATGCCTGAGCACTAAAGTACATATCACAAATGCACTCATAGTAAATATACGTAATATCAAATGTACATACAGTATATGCACCTAAGCAATGTGTTTAAACGCAGACACGTATACTCAAATGTACGTACATTTGCTGTTGCATCTTTTACGCTTACGTACTGATGCATATGTACGTTTGTCCATGCATACATTTGCGCTTACATACTTTGGCGCCAACGTACGTTTGTGCTTAGGTAAAATTACGCTTACGTGCATTTGCACATACGTACATTTTCACTTACATACATTTGTGCACATGACATTTTGTACTTTCGCACTTTTGCGCTCATATACATTTGCGCAAATCAGACTTTTGCGCTTACGTACATTTGCGCATACGTACCTTTGTGAATACGTACATTTGCGCTTATGTACACTTCCACATACCTACATTTTCCAGAGCATTTACGCTCACGTACATTTGTCATGCGTACATTTGTGCTTACGTACAATTGCCGTACATACATCTGCGCTTATGTACATTTGCATACGCATATTTGCGCATTCATATCCGCCATGCGTACCTAGATACGTGCTAGGCTACTAAACATATATTAATCATGACCTAGCCCACCACCATTTTTGTCCTGAGGTAAATTAATTCTTGATGCAATTATAACACATGTATAGACACAACTATACATACATGAACCTGAAGCAATTATGTCCCAAAATGTAGTTACAATTTGAAAATAAAAGCATCAAATTAATTCAAACCACATTAGAAAACAACGAAATATATCGACGACAAAATCAGCTACTTTGCACTTATGTATCAAAACATATTTAGATAGGTCTCGATATACATGTCTTATAATTACTGTACTTTGAACCTCTGTACCACATTCATAAACACTGCATCATAAAAATAAATTTCAAGAAATCAGAAGTTACCAGTAACTACAGATGTACCACCTTTTCAAGGTATCATTCAGACATAATAATTTTAGTCTTAAAAAAACAGGTCAGGCTAGGTTATGTTGGTGTTTTTAACTTTACAATTGTTCTGGTGGTGGTGGTGGATTGGAGTCTAGGGGCGCGTCGACATCTAGGGTCATTTTTATCTATCATTTTTTAAATCTATCTAGGGTTTAGGGTCAATTATCCAGTCTTATAAGCAATGTGTGATTTAACATTGCACATTTGTTTCGTTTCCTTGCAAGTCATCATGACTTGGCAGTAGGTACATACCTAGAAGAGGGGGGTTCTGAACACTTGAGGCATTATGTAACAAATAGCTCTACTGCCACTTCTGTACAGCTGAACCAGTAATTGTACTGTGTGTACTGAACACAACAATGAATAATCTATCCATATTCAAACAGTTCCTTTCAATGAAAATCCTCTAGACACTTGCAAAGAGAAACTTTAAAAGGGATCATCATGTTTGTAGTGGTGTGCCATATTCTGGACACCAAAATGCTGTTGTGCAAGATTACCTCATTGTAGTTGTTGGTGCAAGCTATTAGTAGCCACTAAAAAATGCTGGTGTAATTGCAATTTTTTAAAATAAAATGAACATCACTTCCTTATGGTTTCCTTAAGCACTGCTCCTGGAAGATTAGGTGCAGTGCAGCACTCTCTACCAGCATATCTGAAGTGCTGGAGCTCATCCTTGTAGAATGGCTGGAGCCATTTTTCCATACGAATGATGCTCAGTTTGGCTTCAAAGCTGGACACTCCACCACCCAGGCTACATATGTTCTGAAGGAAACTATTCACCACTATGCCAGGCAGGGTAGCCCAGTCTATGCCTGCTTCTTAGATGCCAGCAAGGCATTTGACAGTTTGTCATGCAAAGCTTTTTCAAATACTAGCTGACAGGTGTCCCGACAGCATACCTCAGACTTCTAATTACATGGTATCGGTCCCAACAGATGGGAGTGAGGTGGGCTGACAGTAGATCAGAATCATTTTCTATTAAGAATGGTGTCAGACAAGGGGGAAATACCTGACCTCTGCTGTTTAATGTGTGCATAGATAAGCTTTTATATGATTTGCAGAAGACTCATGTGGGTTGTCATGTTGGACTGTATGCTGTAAATGTTCTGGCATATGCTGATGACATTGTTCTGCTGGCCCCCACTAGGGCAGGACTTCAGGTGCTAGTTAGGTCATGTGAGACCTTTGTGGCCTCAATGGATGTGGAACTTAATGTTGAAAAGACTGTCTGTATGGTGTTTTGCCCTCAAAGACCATACTCATCATCACATCTGATGTGTTGCCAAGGGCCACAAGTACTCCTCTGTGGAAAACTGCTTACATGGGTCCAGAAGTTCAGATATCTGGGGCACAAAATGGAATGCAACATGAGTGATTGTGCAGATATAAAGACATAAAGACATAAAAGATTAGTGCAACTATGAGCCACAAGGGCCATTCTTGGTTGCACTCTGTACACTGAACCAGTTGCACACAAAATCTGTCAATCAGCCCTCCCTGTAATACTGAAAAGCAAGCCCTGTATTCCTATAATGATTGGCTGCTGTTTTTAAAGATGTTCAATGTGCTGCTACTGACAATGTTTTCTGGCAGCTGGTTCCAATGTTCTACTACCCTGTTGGTGAAGAAAGTCTGCCTTAACCTTGTTCTGCTGTAGTTAACTTTAATTTTGAATTGATGACCTCTAATTGCATCATTTCTGTTCAATTCAAACACTTCCCCAAGATATCCCCTCTCCAGACCATGGACAAATTTAAAGACCTCGATTAGATCTCCTCTCAGCCTTCTATATCTAAGTGAAAACATATTCAATTTCTTTAATCTTTCATCATATACCAGGTTGCTTATACCATTAACCATTTTTGTAGCCCTCTTTTATACTCTCTCTAAAAGCCAACAATCTTTTCATGGCTAGGAGACCAAGCTTGGATACAGTATTCCAAATGTGGCCTGACATATGCACAGTAAAGCTTCCTGAAGACTTCCTCACTCCTGTATGATACATTCCTATTTATTGCCCTGAGCATTCTCAGTGCTTTCTTCCTGGCTTCCTTGATCTGTTCTGATGCCCAAATTTTGTGTTTAGAATAATACCTAAATCCTTCTTTGCAGAGATATGCAGAGGACCAGACATGCATTGTATTACCAGGTAAACATGCTCTGTGCTGCTAGGATGTGCAGACAAGCTCATGCTAGTTAGGCTGTTTAAGATATACTGTCCCCTCTATGGGTGTGAATTGTGGAACACTGGATGTGAAACGAGTTTCCGCTAAGTCTGTATAGCCCATCACTCCTGCTTGAAAAGGCTAGTCAAGGTTCCTAGGTATTCTCGCAATCATGAAGTGTGTTGAAAGCAGGGTGGGAATTAAGGCTCTTCTTTAGCGATTTCATCCCTTAAAACATTTTTTGCACTCCATGTTCATACTGGATAGAATGGATTCCTCATGTACTCTGACAAAAACATGCAGAAGGAAGAAAAATTCCACTAAAAAGGAATACAAGATTAAAGAAAACATCCACCAAACATGTTATTCTACTTATGATTACCAAATAAACTAGCCACTTTTTGTACCATCAAGCACACAGATAACATCCAAACACACACCACATCAAACCACAATCAACAGAAATGCCAACATGTCGAATCTTGCACATGCTCACTGAACAGTGCCCTCCAGACTACAAATTTGGTGATGTGTCTCCAGAAACCTGCATCTGAACCACCTTGTAGTGGGAAAAATTGTTGACTGATCCTTTGCTTTGCATTCAGCTATCACATCCAACTGGCATGTGCTGTACTGGTGCAGTAGTGGTATTGGGTCTGTATCAAATAGGCTGCATATGTAGGTAGGTGTGTGCTCTGAGCTGAGGGTGGAGTGTGAATTATTTGTTTGTTTTTCATTTAGCTAGCCTTGCACTGGACCAACAGTGAAAGGAAAGCACATTGCTCCTGTGAGTTATAAGAGGTGAAGCTGAGCTGATCATCACAACTCCCTGTCTTGTGGTGCCATCCATCATCCACTTCTTTGTTTCTGCATGCTGATGTGACCAAAAATGACAATGTCGCCCGCGCGCCGCGCCCGAGTGAGGGTCGCACGCCGGCGCTCCGCAACCCAGCCCAGCCTGCCGCCCGTGCCTCCCCTTGAGTACCCTGTGTGCATGCGAAGAGCGAAGTGCCCTACGTCCGCTTGTGTGATCAACGACCCCAGCCGTCGTTGATCAACGACCATCACGGATTCTACATTCAACTACATCACAGATTCTACATTCTACGGTTCAGGGGTACGGATGCAACGAGCAGAGTCCCTCTGCCGCCCCTGGACCCCACGAGTGGACCAAATAATCATCTCTGGACATCATCATGTATCGTCTGTGGCGCATCCCGGGATATTGTGATCTTCTGAGATACATCGTTCTGCTTGCCGTCGTGAACGCCCTGGTGCTCGTTGCCACTCCCTCTGGTCGCCCATCATCGGCCCGCTCGCCTCGCTCGTCCCCCGAAGCCATGGGTGACCTTGGACCTGGTCAACGCCAGTCGCCCGCTGATCACGTGCCCGTGGGCTCTGGGTCGGCCGTCCAGAGCGGCAGCCAATCAGGGAGCTCTGGCGTCCGAGTACGCCGGACAAGACGTGGCAGGCGTGCACCTGGGGCGAGGCGCCGAGGGTGTCGGGGCGGCGCCCGGCGATGTGCCACCAATCAAGCCGCATCCGGATCTTCTCTTCTCATCGGGGCAATCAACTGTCAATCATTGAAGCCCAAGCTACTAGAACTATCCGACCACTTACTCCATCACAAGTATGACCTCATGGGCCTCTGTGAGACCTGGCTCCGCCCAGCGACTCCGAGTCGCCTACTCGTGCTGCCTGGATACCAACTGTTCCGAGCCGATCGTCCGGACGGTCGGGGCTTTGGTGGTGTGGGACTGGCCGCCAGGGACGGTATCAGTGTGACCCCTATCAGGCTCGCCACCGTTGCGGTTCCCAACAGCCGACTTGAGACGCTATGGACACTGGTGAGGCCAGACAGTAAGCGGAAATTTATTATGTGTATCGCCTATCGGCCTCCTAGGCGTATTATAGGGGACCTGAGGGCTGACTTTGATGACTTGACTAATCAATTTCAGCGTATCATGGTGTATTATCCTCAGACAAAGGTGTTGATTTACGGTGATCTTAATTGCTGCCTTTTAAAATCTGATCACGACTCCGCCAAAAAGATGCTTTGTGATTTTATATCTGACCACTCCTTGACTCAGTGTGTTTCATCTCCTACTTACTCAACAGGATCACTACTTGATGTATTAATTACCAACTGCCCCGATTTTGTGAAACGTTGCGTAACCCAATTCTGTCATTTTAGTCCACATTATTTTATCCGTGCTTTGATCAATGTACCTCGCTCTCGCCCGCGCCGATTGGCTGTTCGGTCTCGCTGTCTCCACCGGGTCGACCAAGCTGCGCTTCATGCTCACCTTATTAATGCTGACTGGCATGGTGTGTTTTCATTGCCGACTGTCACTCAAAAGTGGGACTATTTTCTCAATGTGTTTGTACCGATTTTCGACGCTCATGCTCCGGTCAGAGCCGTGTCCATTCGTAATCCCAGCGCCCCTCATGTCACCGAGCCAACCAAAAATCTAATGTCTCGCCGTCGCGTGGCGTTGACTGAATACGGTCACAGGTCACCAGAATATGTCGTCCTAAACAGAGCGGTACGGTCTGCCATACGCCGTGACACCCGCAATGACATTCAGCGGCGCATCCAGGAGGACGGACGTCGATCGATGTGGCAGCACATCAGATCCACCGTCAGTGGTGGGAAGCCTGTCCGTAAGGTGCCCGACACCACGCCTGACGAACTCAACAACTATTTCGTTGGCATTGGTCCGCGTGTTGCGAGTGAGGTGAGAGAGATGGGAGAGATGCCAGACCAAGCATGCCGTCTACCACGTGTTGGCGCCTGTGCGTTTTCGGTGGCACCTCTGACGCTGTCAGAGCTAAGGACCGTCATCCTTGGGATGAATGGGTCGTCGGCTTGCGGCGAGGACGGGGTCAGCATACACATGGTGCGCCTGTCTTTTGACTCGATCGGCATGGTGCTCCTGCATTTGGTCAACTCCAGCATTTCCCTCTCTGATATTCCTCGATCCTGGAAGCACTCCCTCGTTCATCCTATTTTTAAGTCTGGCGATCCTACCAGCCCTTCTAATTACCGTCCTATTTCCATAGTTCCTGTCATTGCCAAAATTGTTGAGCGTGCCATTCACCAACAGCTCTACAACTACATGTCCAAAAACCACCTCCTGTCCTCAACCCAGCACGGTTTCCGTCCACGTCACTCGACAGAAACCGCGCTGACTTCCATGTCCGATCATATCCTATCCGCCAATGATCGAGGAGAGTTATCCCTTCTTTGCCTGCTGGACTTGAGCAAATGCTTTGATGTGATTGATCACTCAAGGCTCTTGACTAAATTAAGCATCCACGGTATCGACACTTCTTGGTTTTCTGCATACCTTTGCGATCATACCCAGAGTGTCAGCCTCACTGACAATCTGGGCAATCTAAAAAATATACTCCGCTTCCCAACGGCATTGGTGTCTTTCAGGGATCTGCTCTCGGCCCGCTCCTCTACTGCATCTTCGCCAACGACCTCAGTCTGTTCGTTGAAGGTGCAGTGGTAGTCCAATATGCGGACGACACCCAAATTTTGGTTAGTGGTAAACAATCGGAATTTAGAAATATCGTCACGAGGATGGAATATGTTTTGGCCTCTCTTGACTCTTGGTTTCGTGCAAACGGCCTCAAAGTGAATGCCGGAAAGACGCAACTAATGCTGCTGGGGAGTCAGCAAAATTTGCGCCACACCCCCCAAATTACCGTAAAATTTCGCGATCACAATCTAATTCCCATCTCGGAAGCAAAAAATCTCGGGTTAATCTTTGACCGCTCTCTCAGCTGGGACTCCCATGTCTCCACTATCACTAGGCGCTGCTTCGGTACTTTGAGTGGTCTATCGCATCTGAGGAGCTACCTGCCGCCCGCTGTCATTTCCGCTTTAGTCAATGCCTTGGTACTGTCACAGATCCGGTATTGTATTTCGGTGTACGGCAATGGAACGGAAAAGAATCTGTCTCGCATCCAAAACATTATTAACTATGCAGCAAAAGTAATTTTCGGCCGCAAGAAATTCGATCATGTATCGGACCTGCTGGAGAAATTGGGCTGGCTGAACGCGCGGGATCTCGCTCAGTACCACACGCTGACCTTGTTGCACAAGGTGCGCAGCCTGGGAGAGCCAGACTCACTAGCCTGCGAATTTGCTCTGGTATCACAGACGCGCGACAGGACCACCAGGCAAGACAGCAATCTGCATGTGCCCAGATCGCGAACGAACATGGGCAAGCGACGTTTTTGTAGTCGTGCGGCTAGACTGTATAATGCCTTGCCGCCCGAGCTGACTCGGCTACCCATCCCCCTGTTTGGGCCGCACCTAAAACGTCACTTGCGTAGGAACCCGGATTGTGGAGGCACTTAGCGCCTTATTTATGTGTCTGCTTTTATGACTGTTTGTAGACGTTAACTGAATGTATGATACCTTTGCCGACCTCTTTTTTATTTTTGCATGACGTGAGGCTATAATAGCCACGAGCTAATTGTGGATGGCCTTAATACATGTCTGTCTGTCTGTCTTGTGGTGCCATCCATCATCCACTTCTTTGTTTCTGCATGCTGATGTGACCAAAAATGACAATGTACATTACTTATTACATAGGTAAGTCTACTGACTAGGTACATATTATTTTCCTTCGGTTACTGGTAAATAGATTCCATGCATCAAAAAATATTATGTCCATGAAAACATAGTTGAAAATGTACTGAGGAAATCTGTTTGCATGCTGACTCCAAACCTGAAAAGTAGGTTTCCCATTGGGAAACCTACTTGGGAAACCTAACTGGGAAATTGGGAAACCTGACTGGGAAATTCCCAATCTGGTTGAGTTTGGATTTTGGAATGCTCCCATGCCACATGCTGGTGGCAAGTAGACATCTTTTATTTGTGCATAGCCTCATGGGCAGCAGCAATGCCATTATAAAAGCACTATGTAAGAGTGAGATAGCTTGGTTGGGTATTATTGCACAAAATCATGCTCAAATTAGGTATGAATATGAACTTGCATCTATGGATTTATTGGTGGCCAGTAAAGCTGACATCAAACACACATTTAGGTCACAGCTGGAATAAATTGTACTGGAAAGAGCTGATCAGGCTTATGTGCATGACCCAGGGTTGAAGTGAGCAGATGTGGCACAGTGGTTGCTGTCTCAGTTTGGTTGTGTTGCTGGTCTGTATGCATGAAGGCATTGTGGGTTGTATGGTAGCCCAGATATGTA
Organism: Imbricaverruca yamaguchii; assembly: GCA_034440575.1. Classification (NCBI taxonomy): domain Eukaryota; kingdom Metazoa; phylum Arthropoda; class Thecostraca; family Neoverrucidae; genus Imbricaverruca; species Imbricaverruca yamaguchii. The sequence goes on along the minus strand of JAOTOL010001374.1, from coordinate 765,748 downwards.
CTGAGAAAGGTGCAAAATACAGGTCATTATTATTATTATTATTGCTAGCGCATACACAAAAAATAGGTAGAGCTGTGATCAGACCTTAATATTTGGATTGTAAACAGGTCCAACAAAGAATAGGTAGAGCTGTGTGATCAGGCCTTAATATTTGGATTGTAAACAGGTTCATTGTTCATTTATGAATATCACCTTATTTTTCTTATTTATGCGCTGAACATCATGTGGGAGATATTCAAAGGTATTTGCCTCAAATAAGGTGTCCATTAAACAGAACATGTTCAGATATCTACCTTTTCCCTAACCAATGTAAGCAGGTAGGTGGGCATCTATATCTTTTTGGCCTTGTGAAATACCAGCAGAAATACATCCTCACCGAACTCACTTGTCTGTGGCAGAACCTCATGAAAGGGCTGAGCACCATCCCTGCAAGAACTTGATCATGATGCAACTGCAGGAGCGCTTCCACGTGTCCAATTACCAACGGCTTTTCCTTTTGCAAAAAGTCGTCAGGAATTGTGGTGATTTCTTAGCTCACAATAAATGGCAACAATTTTGAAGCCGTTTGTTATTGTTTATGTGCTGCCGTCTGCCGGCACGCATGTAAGCTCTTGTGCCGCAGAGCGTTTACGGTGTCATCTAGCGGTCGAATTCAGAACTATTTTTGGAACTTATGAAACCGGGTACTTATGACTTTGGGTACTTGTGAATTCACCCTGTCTGGAGTATTTTGGAAGTTATCTGGCAACTTTTGGAACTTATGAAACCAAATCTGGCATATTTTGGAACTTATGACTCTTGGTACTTGTGACACTTGGTACTTATGAAGGTCCCCCGTTCACTGTGATGTATGATTGTGTAAGGCACTAGGAAGTTGCAAACAAATTTAGGTGGTACGTTTTCATGGCATTGTGGTTCTTGGATGGTGCTTTTCCATGTTCCTCTTTGCACCAATATTGAGTTTGTGAAAGCTAGGCGTTGTTAAGCCATTTCTATATGTGGCACTGAAGCACCAACTGTTGTTGAAATTCCACCCATGGATCAGTGTCGGGATTAGTAAAACAGCTGTTTCTGTATGCTCAGCATCCATAATATTATCCTCTCAAGAAATAAGTTCTTTCACTTTTATCATTTGTATGTTTAATGTTAGGTAGTATTGTGCTTTAAGGTATTCAAGAAGCAAGCTTTGCACACATTTTACCTCAATAGAGCAAACAAGGGGTAGATTAAGCAGTACATTTGTGATCCAATGCAATTTGTTTAACTCTTAAGATTTTTTTTAATGCAACGCTTATGAATGTAGTTGACATCAAGTGCCTACTCATTCCCTCTGCAAGTGCTTACTTTTCCATTGGTAGGCAAAATAGCATGAACAAACATGACATTTAATTGGTTAATATAGTTTTGCATATACCACAATTTGTTTGTAATCTGACAACCCAGCCTAACCTTGCTGAACCTTCCATATACAAAAAAGGATACAATTTCACCTGGCCTAACCACTTGGTGTGTCGGATGTGATGGGTGGGTCGTACAAGATGGGCGTGTCGGAAACTGACGCATTTTGCATGCGTAGCGAAGTCATAGCATTTCTCGTATCATGCTCAATAGTGGCGCATGGGCATCTGCCAGTATGCTGATCGTGGGAGAGGTCAGAAATGCTCCGGTAATTATTCGTAACGCAGCATGGTGTTTGGGTCTAGAATTCGTTTTATGGTCGCAAGCGCAGTTATATATAGGACATGCATAGTCGAGATTCGATTGAACCAGACTGCGGTAGCGCAGGTGTAGTCCTTCCGTCAGGCCCATGCGACGTTCGGGAAGAACACTTCATTACGTTCATGGTTTTAAAACACTTGTGTCGGAGCGCCTTCATGTGTTCTCTGTATGAAAGACTATTGCCAAATTGCACACCAAGAAAGCGAGCCGCTGGCACACAGAGAACGTCTTGACCGTGAAGTCTAACTTCATGTTCGGACAGTTGCGACGACGACGGCAGAAATGAACCTCTGCTGTCTTCGCAATAGAAAATCTGAAACCACTCCGGCGTCCCCACTTTTCGAGGTGATAAATTGCGAGTTGCAGCTGTCGCTTCATCAGAGAGGTTGACGAGCTGCATATCCAAATAGTAAAATCGTCAGCGAAAAGTGATCGTCCAATTGAAGGCAGTGAGCCGCCGATGTTATATATTATAATAAGTGAAAACAGGGGCGTGCTCCAGACGCTCCCTTGAGGAACTGTGGGATACGGTGACGCCAGGGACCAAACCGACAACCATGCCACACTCGCGCGCCATGCACTTCAATACTTTATTGACTCACATCGATGCATATCCACATCCCGCCGAGCGAACGGCACACGCTAAAATACAACGGTGAAAGAAATACGTAATTCGCCTACGGCAGGTCATGCCGTGACGAATGCCGTGGTGACGCCCAACAACACTGGTGAATCAGGCAGTCAGAAGCCGCCGCTGCCGCCGCCGACCCTCCCGAGCAACGTCGCTACACAGGCAAAACACACGACCACCACACATGGTCGCACGCTGTCTACTGACACAAGTGTCCGGCACGTCAACAAACACGCAGACTAACAGGTGACACTTGTGGCGCCGCCCGGCCGCCTCCCTGCCGCCGTACAGTGGCACATCCGCCCTGCCGCCCCGCTGCCACAGGGCGAGGTGACCGCCTCACTGCCGCCTTACAGTAGCGCGTCAGCCTTGCCGCCCCTTCCCCAGGACGGAGTGACCGCCGCCCCGCCGCCGTACAGTAGTGCGTCAATCCTGCCGCCCCCTTCCCCGGGACGGGGTGACCGCCCCCAGTCAGCAAGCACGACGGCCGTCAAGAAATAGCGTCACGTGTCGCACACCGGAAATTATCACTCACCTGGAAAACGACCAATGATAGCATGCGACATCCGGCGTGCGCGGAAAAAAGGCGCAAGTCGTACGCTTGCTCAGGTGCGGTTGTTCAGATGAACATACCATACTCGTCGTACTGGTCAGACTCGTACTGGTCGTCCGAGCACTCATCCTCATTGTCGAAGCCGTGGTAGTCACAAATCTCGATGTCGTAGTCAAACTCGTACTCGTCAAGGTCGGCACCTTCGTCCCACATGTCAAGGCCGCGCATGTACAACGGCACAGTGTTGGTGTCCTGCAGGCGGAGCGGGCTCGGCGCTGGCGGCGACGCGCTCACATCCACATCGGTACCTGTCGGCACAGGGCGGCCGGGGTCACAAGGCCGCCGAGGCTGCACCCGATGCTGCCGCCGCCGCCGGTCGCCCGAGTGGCGGCGCTGACGCGGCTGGAGCCGGCAGAGGAGGTCGGCGGCAAGCTGTAGCACTGCGGGAGTTCTACGGGTAACTTGCAGCGCGGTTCCTGCCGGCAGAGCCAGAGGTGGTGAGCGCCAGTGCACCACACGGCCGGCACCTCGCTGCTCGACGTTCGACAAACGCAGGCCACGTAAGCTGAAAATGAGACTCTCGGTGGCTGGTTTCGTATTGACGATTTCCCGCAGGATGCTCCGATGGTGTTGTACGCTCGTACTTCCCAATCCGCTATACAAACAGGGAGCTTCAAGCCAAGTCATTACTTAGCATATATACGCAACATCGGCTGCCACTTACGCAAAATGAACGACTTTTCGTTGGTTAGCTAAGACGTTGGACAAAAATATGAATCAACATCGAGCAAGAAAATACATAGTAAGAAAAATGAAGAGCGGGACCAGAGAACAGTTCTAAAAAAACATAGGCTAACAGTAAAATGTTCTGCGCTTCTAGAAATGAAGTCAGTCAAAGGTTAACCACTCTCTCCATTAGCTTACACAGTGATGAAGTGGGCAATATCGAACGGTAATGAGTGGGGTTATCGCCGCTTTTACTGAGCTTTAGTAACGGCATTATTATTTCCCTCCGCCATGCGGATGGGAAACATACCCTAGTTCAGTCTGTTGAAAATAGTGAGAAGAACATGCTTTGCGCAAGTCGGTAGGTGCTACAGCATTTCATCGTACACTGCGTCCGGTGCGGAGGCGAGCTCAGCCCGAGTAAACAGCAGGCTGTAGTGCAGTTGTTCAGTTGTGTTAAAACTGATCTCATCCTAACACCGGACACGGTGTTGCAGGAAATTTGGGTCAGTATGCTGGCTACGCTTCGCAATAGCGTGGCCAATGTGGTTGGCTATCTCACCTGGATCAGTCACGATATTTCCTCCAATGTTGGGGGCTGGTAGTGGGACTGAATTAAACTGCCCAGAAATCCTTTTCATGTGCGGCCATACTTCGGATGTTGATGCTGTTCGGCTAATCTTCCCTACATATGCTTGCCAGGATGAACGTTTCGCGGCACGTAAGATCGTCGAGCCAGTGCTTTGGCCTTTTTAAACGCTAGCATATTTTACATAGTGCTGTGCTTGTTCAACTCCTTAAGAGCCCGCTTGCGGGCGCAGATAGCCTGTCTGCATTCCTCGGTCAACTGGAATACGGCGCTGAGTGCCAGAAGTGCGTGGAATGCACTCATTGACGCACTGGAGAAGTTGCGATGTAAAATCTTCGTCAATTGTACAGGGATTTTAATTGTCTGTTGTAGTTAGTTATTTGGGCTTTCGGGCGCTTCGAATGCTCTGGTCATATTGCGCCCATAACTCATATGATTATGGTGGCGCCGTTAGAAGCAGTACCCAGTGTCAACACGGGGACACCGTTTTATTTTGTTACAAAGTTTACGCGTCCTGACTATCGGTGAGGGATATATATATAGTAAAAAACGACACTTGGGATAAGAAATCAAGCAGTTGCCCTGATTTGACAATGGGAGAGCAGTTGGAAAGAACATTGCTTAGAGAGGCCACACGGAGAGATCCAAAATAACGTCTACGTTGGTCAGTATATAAAGGACACGAGACCAGAACATGGTGGACTGTCAGTGGTGATCGACATCCGGCGCACTGGGGTCTGTCGCCACCGCACAGCAGGTAACCGTGCGTGGCGTAAGTGTGCCCAATCCGAAGACGACACAATGTCACCTCCTCTTTCCTAAACATACGACGGGACGAACCCCCATGGTTCCAAACGTGGCTTGGTGGCTCTCAGCTTGTTCGCTTGGGTTGCGTCCCACATTGTTTGTCACTTCTGGAGGAGGAAGATGGAAATCTGTCGGTAATGGTCCGTGGTGGGAAGCGGTAGCGACCGAGTGCACGGGGCATGCGCTGCTCGCCTCGCCGCAGCGTCAGCTAACTCGTTCCCAGCAATTCCACCATAGCCAGGAAGCCAACACAGAACCACCCGCCGTCCCAAGCGGTGCACAGCGGGTAAGACACCTTAGAGTATCACTCAACAGTGGGTTTGAGGGATAAAATATGTTCACGGGCTGAAAGACTGCTCAAGGAGTCAGTAAAAATCACATGATGATCATCTCCTGATACTTCGATATAACAGAGCGCTTTCAAAATGGCGACAAGCTCCGACGAATATACAGATGCGTGCTTCGGGAGGGAAAATGATCGGGTGACAGCTGCAAACAAATGCGCCGCCAACACCATCTTCCGTTCGAGAGCCGTCAGTATACGTGGTCACCCATCCATGAAATGATTCGATGTGTTCAAGGGCCAGTGGCGGAACTTCTGGAGAGACATCAGTTTTTTTGTGGTCTTAGCGAGGGAAAAATCCACCTCGGGTGCGACCAACTCCCATGGGCGGGGGTCTCCATGTGCTCAATGTTTCGGATTCCTTGGAGCCTAACTTGGCTTTCTTGGAAAAGCTTACGTAAGCGACCTTGGACGCCCCCGCCAGTCGACACCCCTCCCAAGTGAGAAACCAGACGAGGGGAGCGTCGCCGTCGCCGTGACAACGCCGACCAAGAACACACGCCGGGGCAGGCGCGGCGCCAGGGGTGGCAAATCGCTTTCCTATCACTTCTACAAACCACTCGTTTATAGCTAGTATTGCAAGCACGGTGCTTGTAGTGCACAGAGTGATATGGGTATTGTATTATGTTGGTGTACGAATGTTGTTGCGCGTCTGCTCCCACTACTGACCACAAATCTATCCTTTCTTTGTAAATATCTGTGACCCAGACTGTCCGTAATAGCCACCGCACGTGGAGGGCATGCATTGTTAAATAAATAAATAAATAAATAAATAAGCGCACACCAAACGGAGCAACACTCAACTTTCGATCTGTGGAGAAGATGGCCGGCAATCGTCGCGTGAAAACATGTCAGTAAGCGGAGTGACCAGGAAGCTGGCGAAGCTCGCAGGCGTAACGCATTCCCAGCCTTTCTCTGCGCAAACAAAGAGTGCGCCTCGGCTAGAAGACCTAACTTCGGTGAGGTACGACATGCTCCTGTTGCTATACGGATAGTCGTGTGATGGACGTGATTGCTATATGGTATCAAGTGTGCGTTTGTTGGCTGCAGCTGTGCCGTCATAGATAAAACTGGCGTAATTGAGCTTTCAGCGTATCGAGGAACGATATAGCAACGTAAGCATATCTCGATCTGCACCATAAGAAGTACGAGCAATGGATTTACATATGTTCAGTGCATTAAAACACCTTCCACGCAGGGTCTTCAGGTGCTGCTTATATGTAAGACGTCGGTCAAATCCTACTCCTAAAAATCGCACGACGGGCTGGACGGGTGTTCTTACCATACAACTTAATTTGCATATCCTGACATCGACGGCGACAAAAATGGAGGGCAACAGTTTTTGTTGCTGAAAACGAAAATCCATTCCCATTCGCACACTTTTCCAGGCTCGCAACTACTAGTTGCAGCTGCCTTTGCAATGGTGGTGTTTTTGAGGAGCAAGTCCAAATAGCCCCAAATAGCAAAGGCATCTACGAATAGTGAACGTCTCATGGCCGGCGGGATATAATCACCAATGTCGTCTATCATGACGCCGAATACGGTACGCTGAGTACGCTTCCCTGTGGGACGCCGTTTCCTTGTACGAACCATCGGGACAGGTTGTTCCTGATACTTATTCGAAATCTTCTTTCTTTAAAAAAAAGTTTTGTTAAAAGTTGCCCATGTGGCTACGGATTCCTTTCTTGAAAAGTTTCAGGAATCCGTGGCGCCAAGTGTCATACGCTTTTTGAATGTCAAAGAAGACTACACCTAGGTGGCGCTTTCTCGGTTGGTTATTTGGGCTTAGGGGCGCTTTGACTGCTTCGGTCATACAGCGCCCATATGAACACATCGCATAGGATTTGGGATGTATCTGCGCACCTTGACACGAATATATCCTACGAGAGCTGTCGCTGGGAAGTCGGGTGTATTAACCTGTCCCGTCTCGGGGGAGGGGGTCTTCAACCGCCCCCTCAGGTTTTTCGCGGATAGCCGACGAACGGCGCACGGCATCGCGCCCAAATTTGGCATACCCTTTCCCACATCAATTTGGCATGCTGATTCAAAATTTTTAAGTCCGGCCATCTAGGGTCAACGAGTTAGTCAAGGTCAATTGAGGTCATCTCCAAAAAAGTTCAACCAGTCGTCACGCTTCAACGGATGCAGATATTTTAGTGAAACTTTCAGCGTTTGCTTATCTGTAGGGATGCAACAAAACGTCCGAGTTGATTTGTTTCGTTCTTGACTACATAAAATGTTTGTACATTTGCCGATTGCTGCTGAAATAGAAGATTCTGGCTAAAATAAGCATTTTCTCTTGGGGCAAGTTGACTTCCAAAAACGTTTCTCGGTCTGCTCTGCCCATTTGAAAAGGAAAATTAAAGAAAACTTGAAAACTCAAAATTTTGAAATTTCAAAAAAATGTTATTTTTATTTTTAGGGGGCGAACAAATTGTAGCCCTGGTCGATTTCGCTTTCCTTTTCTCATTCCACATAAATTTTGTTTTTCATATATCCCCCAAAATGAAGTCCCCAGAGACAAAAACATAATGTAAGTCGTGAAAAGCCGTGAAAATATAACCCCCTGGTGACGTCACGTTTGGGGGAATAGTTTTGGAGGGTGGACCTGGACCCTACTCGTCGAGCGGTTTCCGATGACACCTCTTTCGTTTTCGTGCGATGCTTAGTTTGGATTTTAGAGGGGCCTTCAACCGCCCCCCCCGAGTCGGGGTGTGAGGATTTGACCGGAAAGACGGCGCGGGTTAAAGGTCAAGATAAGATTGTTGGTGTGACGCAACTCCGGTCCCTTTCTTGTGCTAATACGACGAGCCTCTGCGACTCCTAACTCCGAGAGACCGTCCACTACTTCCGCATCAGACACATCTCTCAGGTCTAAACAGTTCATTATGCCCTTGAACGAGTTCTTTGTCTCGTGGGCCTCCGTAACCATTGGAATGATCACTTCCCGTCTGATATTATCATCACGCATACTGTATATGAAAAAATCAGCTGAGAGCGTTTTCTTCGCATCTTATCCCCTTGAAAAACTCTACTTCTAATCTTCCGTTGGTTGGTTGGTTATTGGTTTTACGACACTTCGACCGTTGAGCCATGAAGCGTCGCCAATCTCTCACGCCGATTGGCCGCGGGCGAAGAGTAGCGACAGGTGAGACTCGAACCCACAACAGGGTGGGAATTTTGGGCCCCTCCTGGAGTATGGAGACCTAAGGACATTTTGTTCTCCAGGATTGTGACTGCAAATGTTGAACTTTTTTATTCTCCGAATGAAACGTGCCAATAATGGATGACATTTTGTTTCCAGGATCTCAGTCCAGCTCCAACAATGCAGTTGCAGTTTCCAGTCCATCATACAAATTAGAAGCCTGGACAACAGAACAGAAGAGCATGGCATAGCAGGTCATAAGGCATGAAATGCAGGTTGCAGTCAATTGCCCAGGAAGCATATCATGTTATATCAGAATACCTACAAGTTTGTGGTGGTTGTTTGGATTGCATTGTGCATGTGCTAAACATATTGCATGCTATGCGTGTGTGTATGAATCTGCAAATATGCTTTGAATAAATAGATTAAACTCTGGCTATACCTATATTTATTTTGCCTGGAAGAACTCATATTGAAGGTGCCAGGAAATGACATGAAGGAAATGTTGCTGCAAAATCCCACACATTTGTGGTGGAGACCTTGTTTATATCAGATAGGTACGGATCGCACAGTCACAGACTATGTCCTGGCTCAGTCTAAGCCCCAATCAAGGCCGAACTCGTGGGGGGGTTACTCAGGAAATAGTTGGTGTGCACGATGCCCCCAAATCCGAACGAAACAAAAGCATCGACATAGCATAAAAACAATAGAGAACAAAATAATGTAAATTTCGGAACTAGTTATTACCTCAGCCTATTACTCTCCAGGATATTTTCACACTGGCAGGACGGCGGCCCAGCACAATCACTCCGTAACCACAGATGAATCGTCATTCGGCTTGCGCCAATCTCGTCTCATTCTGAGTAACAAAGATATGAGGGATTAGGTTTTCGTATGTCTTCAGAATTCTATCGAAATGACTCTTCAGAAGGAAAGATTGGAATATACCACGATTCTTCTTCATAATTCCGGGAAATACTGGCGTTACACCAAAAAATCTCCATTACGAAACCTCTCGTATTGCTGCCATATCTTGCCACCATAGTGGAACTCGAAATATGCACAATGACGTCAAATACTCGCATATCGGACCCCAGGTCCTGTTCTCCAGCCGCATTCCAATCGGAGACTACCGGAGAACGTAATTCTGGACATCCCAGACCGTTTTCAGTGATTTTGTGAATTTCACGAAATAGAGCATTCAATTTCGAATTGAAATGCATAAAATAGCACCAGCTAGCGAACTTCATTGATGGCAGAAGACCTATTTTTGGGAGCCATGTAAATGCTTAAAAAAATGCAAAAGACCTTGGGTTACTTTGGTATGAATTCCACCTCAATTCGCAAAACTACTGTAACCCATCAAGAGAAAAGCACCTGAATAGTAGTTTTATCACTTCAGCAACTGCAGTAACTGTGCATGTACGGAGTTTAAACGTTCTCCGGGCCATTTATGGTCACAAATAGACGTCATTTAAAATAGTTACGAAAATCTATCATGTCATCATTTGACCACCCTTGGATACGTCGCCGTTAGGACAGGACAATATCCGTACTAGAGTAGGAGAATTAACAAATTATTGGGACGGTCTCGCTCGATTCAAGTTTTGATCTAGGATAAAGACAACGTAATTTCATGATTAGGAACATATATCTTCAGTGTATTGATTCCCATATAACTGAAGAAAAAAGGTAACACCGTATTGACGTATGAATTCCTATTAAAGGCGACAGGAATTGAGGTAAAGCAGCGGTCTTGAAATTGTGAAAATATTGCAGTCATGTTTACACAGCGACCACACTTTGACCGCGCGTTTCGCCTAGCTGATTTGTCCCCTTCCCTTTGCGCGAAGATCTTTGTCTCGATTGGTTGGGTACGCTCGGGTTGAGACAAAGTTTTGAGAGCTTTCCGGAGAAAAACCTAGTAAGTGCGAGTGAATTAAGTGGGCGTGATTGAAGTGACTTAGGGTCCAGTAAAGGGGTGTAAGTATGCTCGTAAGTAAGGGGCTTGTATGCTTTTCAGCAATCATCTTTTTTTGGGCTCCGACACCAATAGCTTTCTGTGTTTTTAGGGGGGGTCCGAGGCCATTTTTTTAATCCTCCGACTCCATGGGCAGGAATATCTTATTTTTCTTGGAGGGCTCCGATACAAATTTTTTATTCTCCGACTCCAGGTCAGCGAACCACTTTTCCAACGCTGACCCACAACCTTTCGATTGTAAGACGGGCAACTTACCCCTAAGCTACTCGTCCCCTTCTACACCTCCGTCACGCAAAGCCTGACATCTGGTGATAACTCCGAATCTGTCACATTCGTCACATCGTTGAATGTCGCTAGTTGCTTGGAGCCTCATGTGCTCGTAAAATGATCATTCGGGGGCATGCCTCGTTTGAAGACGATCGACCTGTCTGGCCCTCATGAGAGGAGCCAGGAGTCATTTTTGTTGTTCTGGATTCCATGTGATTGCTTGTTTTCCACTCCTCGGGCGCCCCACCACATAGTGGTCCAACAGGATGGACGCCCGAGGAGCTATACGGGGCGGGCGACACCTTCACCCGGCCGGGAGAGAGACTCACCACCCCGACCGGGATCCAGCGCCGCCCACCCCTTGACCCCGGCCGGCCGGGCCGGCAGGCACTGGGAAACCCAGGTCCCCAGCCCGAGGCGACCAGCCACTTGGCTCGCGTGAGGCCCCACGGGCAGGGTGGGAATTAAGGCACTTTTTAAGAGATTTCATCTCTTAAAACATTTTTGCACTCCGGATTCATACTGGATAGAATGGGCTCCACATGTACTCCGACACAAACATACAGAAGGAACAAAAATACTACTAAAAAACTAATACAGGATTGAAGAAAATATCCACCAAACATGTTATTCTACTTACGGTTACCAAATAACTATACACTTTTCGTACCATCAAGCACACAGACAGCAACCGAACACACACACCACACGAAACCACAAACAGCGGAAATACCGACGACAACGCGCCAAACTTCGCGCATGCGCACTGAATATAATGGCCTCCGGTCGCTACAAATTCGGCCGGTGCGTCTCCAGAAACCTGCTTTCGAGCCACCCTATAGTGGGAAAAACTGACCGTTTTAAGAGTCGCTTCCGGAGTGCAGCGGAGGCCGCCGATCGGAATTTGCTGCGTTAGCATTTTCTGTTACGAAAACTGTCCTTTAACCAATCAATGCAAGGTATTTTTTAAAATGACGTCATAACCATTAGCAACTTTGAACACGTGTTTTGAACACTTAACAGTGTCATGGCGCAAACACGAGCCTTGACTGATCCTTTGCGCACCGCCGTCGATTCCGACTGCGTGTGAAGTAGTGTTGTGGGTCCGTATCGTGCAGGGAATTTGCTGTGTATGTAGGTAGGTGTGCGCTCTGAGCTGAGGGTGAACCGTGAATTATTTGTGTTTTTCATTTTGCCTAGCATTATGCTGAGACCAACAGAGAAAGGAAGGCGCATTGCTCCTGTGAGTTATGAGAGACAAAGCTGAGCTGATCACAACTCCCGGTCTTGTGGTGCCATCCATTGCTCACTTCTTTGTTTCTATGCTTTGATGTGACCAAAAATGATGTGTATTATGCCTATTACGTAGACACTGACTAGGTACATATGCTTTTCTCGTGGGTTACCGGCAAATAGATTCCATGCATGAAAAATAATGTGCATGCAAATGTACTCCGGGAGAAATCTGTTTGCACTCCGACTCCAAACCCGGAAAGCAAGTTTCCCACCCTGCCCACGGGCCCGCCCGCCCCTCCGGAATATCAGGGCCAAAGAGGAGTGTTGATCCCCCGTCACAACTAGCACCGCGCGACGAGGGACTTCAACCTCCAGGACTCCGTCAGCCCCAGGGGCGGACCGAGGGACGCGGCTACCCCAATAAAACTGAGCTGGTGGGCAGGGCCGGGAAACTTGCCCGCCCTGCCTGCTCATAGTAGGGATGGTTGGTGTTGCAGGGCCAGGTGAAGGACGTGGATGTTTGGATGACATGGCGTATGGATGGAAGGACGGACGAGTGGGGCACTCTTCGTCTGACCTCTCCCCGGCTTCCTGGTGGTCTGGCCGCCGGATCCTGGAGGCAAGCAATCCCCCCACCACGAAAAGGTGATACCTCGTCAGGGGGTGGGGGGTTGTCTGTTGTAAAAGCCATCTGTGCCCGAGAGCAGGAAAAGTGAGGATGATATTATAATATTACAATGAGAACGAGGACGAGGGTCAGGGTACCAAGAATAACTATGAGCACGAGGGCGAGAGTAAGAATGAGTATAGAGCGGTCACCTCAAGGCAGCCTGAGGGTAAGGTTGAGAGTAACAGCGAGAGCATATATGCCACCCCATACCAGGACGCCGAGTGCAAGAATAACAGCGAGGAGAGGTACGCCACCCCATACCCCATACCAGCATAACGAATAGTGCGCGAGTAGAAGCGAGGACAGGTATGCCATCCCCAAGCCAGTGTGACGGCGAGGGCGACAGTAAGAATAATGACAGGGACGCTACCCCACGCCAGTCTGAGAGCTAGGGCGTGGGCGAGATTAACGGCGACGACAGGGGCAACATCTCGAGCCAGAATGAAGGCGAGGGCGAGGGCGAGATTAATGCCAGACCGGGTGTTCCTACCTCCTACGTATATCGTGACGTCACGATCCGATGACAGCTGGCTCCTGAGATCGTCCACAAGCGCTTGAGTCGCGGCGTTCTGCACGCCGCTCAGATTCAGCAGGGTCAGCGACCGGCAATCCAGAGTGACACTGCCACCAAACAGATAACGTGACAACACAGATATGGTCAGTTCATCCGCAGTAGGTCAGATATAGCCGACAAAACTACAGCTTTGACCTCGGATCACAGCACGCGTCATACCACAGCACAGGCCAGGTCACCCGGGGCCGGCCAGGTACACCCAACAAGACTACATCCCTAGCCTTGGACCACCCAGCACAAGTCGCATCACAACACAGACTTGGTCACGTAGAGTCGATCAGATATACCAATCCCGTACCAATCTTCGGTCGCCACATACGGCGGCACTTGGCCAACGTGCCGCCTGTGTCGGATTTATTTGCTGCTCGTCCCGATGTTTTATTGTTATTTTTATTTTTATTATGACATATGACTCCCGGTTCGGCTGGTTTGTGAATTTGACATTACCTGCTATGCTGTTTTATTTAATTGACGGGAGGTCATAGTTGTCACAAGTACATGGTGGATTACCTCAATATAAATATGTCTGCATAGCTGACATTACATCCTCGACTTTTGATCGCCAAACAGGGGTTACATCACAACACAAGCATCCAAAAACCACCGACCACAGACTTTCTCCCCAGGCCACTGACCACAGGTCTTCTCGCCAGGCCACTGACTACAAGTCCACCACCGATCACAGATCTTCTCCCCGATAACTGACCACAGATCCGCCTCCCGACCACTGACCCGCCTCCAGACCACAAGTCCACCACCGAACATTAACCATAGGTCTGCCCCGACCACTGATCAACGACCACAGGTCTGCCTCCTGACCACACATCCGCGTCCCGACCACTGAGCACTGGCCACAGATCCGCCTTCCGACCACTGACCACTTACCACAGATCAGCCTCCCGACCACCGACCACTGACCACAGATCCACCTCCCGACCACTGACCACAGATCTGCCTCCCGACCACTGACCACAAGTCCACCACTGAACACTGACCATAAGTCTGCCCCGACCACTGATCAACGATCACAGATCTGCCTCCTGACCACTGACCACAGTTCCGCCTCCCGACCACTGATCACAGATCCGCCTCCCGACCACTGACCACAAGTCCACCACCGAACACTGACCAGAGATCTGCCGCGACCACTGACCAGCGACCACAGGTCTGCCTTCCGATAACCGACTACAGATTCCCCCGGCCAGACCACCTACCGCTTGACACCGTCGGCGGTGAACTGGGCTTGTACCGCGTATCCCTCAGCCAGGTGCAGCTCAGTCAGTGGCAAGTCGTGTAGGGTCTCCAGGGTCGAGTCCGACACGACAGTCACGAAGCACAGCCGCAGCACGCGCAGCTCCCTGAAGCCGCGTAGCTGACCGAGACCCTCCTCAGTCAGCATGGTGCACCCTGGGGAAACGCCGTCAGAGTCAACGTGGTGCACTCTGTGGAAATATAGCCAGTCAGCATGGTGAACCCTGTATCAATACAGCTAGTCAGACGCATGGTGCGAATGATATTTTGAAATCATAGATTATTATTTTTTGGGTGGGATGGGGTGGGGGAGCATTACATTTGGAGACGCTAAGTTTCTTCCTGCTTGCGATATTACGAACTCTCTCTTGCACCTTACAGTGAGTTTTAGGAAGTATTATCAATGAGGATCCAGTTTTCATCCAGTATCAAACAGCATTATTTAAGATTCAAACGAGCAAAAGGAGACGAACATTTTCCGAAAACGATGTTTGGATTTTAAAAAATCCAGGTGCAGGGCTGTTTCCCAACCCTGGTCAACTGAACCTGATGGTTGTGTCTGAACGCCAGCGATCAGACACAACCATCAGCGTCCTCCTAATAGTCTGACATACCACAGTCATCCGTCATCCAAATAGTCTGGCACACAACAGTCAGCCGTCCTCCCAATAGTCTCAGCACCATTACACCCAGTCCACTGGTGCCACGCACATCCTAGTGCGCCGCTCCAACGCGATGCCATTGCCAGCACCAAAGAGCGGTATCGCCGGCGACAAATTACGTCACGTTGAGCCAGAGTTGCCCACCGGGCGGACCGGGACGACCATTTCATGTTGGGTGGACCGTACGGCAGACAACCTGACCGGCCCCAGGCTGGCTGACACAACGCCTAACGCGGCGCAGCGGCCGGTGTACTCACCCTGCAGGCTGAGCGACTGCAGACCGGGCAGCAGAAGGGGCAGCTGACGCAGCGTCGTGTCGGAGGTGGTGATCGAGAACTGGAGCTCCAGGTGGCGCAGGTGAGGGGCGCCGGCCGGCGGCACGCACTGTTCGGGCGCCACCTGAGTGCTGCCGAGGTTGAGCCGCATCAGGCGGCCACAGGCGGCCACCACGGCGGCCACGTCGGCCGGCAGCAGCTCAGGCACGCCCGACACGTCCAGCTCCGACAGCAGCGGACAGCGCGCCGCGTGGCACAGACATGACGACATGAGGCCCGAACATTCGGCCACCGACAGCCGCTCGAGCGACGCCGGCAGCAGGCTGAAGCAGCGGCCCGTCACGCGGTCCGACCGGTTCAGGTCGAGCGCACGCAGCTGAGGCAGGTGGCGCAGCATCACCGACACCGACGACTCGCTGAAGTGGTAGTCACTGGGCAGCTGCACCAGCTCCAGCCGGGGACAGCTGACGCACAACCGCTGCAGCGACGCCTCGTCGATGCAGAAGCTGTCCAGGTCGATCTCGCGCAGCTCGCGACAGTGTTGTGCTGTGGAGGACGGCGTGGCGGCATCACCGACAGTCACGCTCATGTCGCCTTGTCGATCCGCCCAGTCGGCCAGGCAGAGCCACGCCAGCACACCGCCACTGGGTGCGCGACGTTTGCGCTCGGACATTCTATTTGTGTGCAGTTTTCGCTTGGCGGTGGATGCGCCAAACAGGTTGGAGCACTATGTTTTGAATGCACAACATCGTATCACGAGTTGAGGACTTGCTTACTTGCCCGAGATTCCTTTTGAAATGTCGAATACTGTTGCAAACGATCTTTTTATACAAGTAGCCCGAACGCGTTATCTCTTTGCCGGATATTCTCCTCAAACCGATATGATGAACGCTCATTGTAGCCTTGTGAAAAGAAGGAACGCGATTTTCGTGTATCCAGTGTTTGGCCGCCTGATAGTTCTTATATGCTCATCGCACCATCTAAATGCTTTGCATAACCCATATACATATTGATTGCACTATGCCATTCTGTCCTTACATGATACTTTTAGAAGTGTCCAGGATACGCCGGCTCTTATGTCTTAAATTCATCCATAACTACCTTGTTTTAGGCGAATGTGTCCTGACGAATTGAACTCACTAAACAATGCACAACAGCGCTATGATCAAACAGTACAGCAAAAGCCAGCAAATGACGCCCATACATCACACCTAGCATACAGGCGCGCCTCGGATTACTGCGTCTTGGATGGCGCCTTCCATCAGGGAAGTTTGGGGCATGCTCACGTGGGCGTCGGGCCACAATATAAATATAACATTGCAATAGGGTGGTTCTCGACGCAGTTTCTGCTGTCACGGCTAATGGCGCTGCCCACACTGTTTCGCCGGTGGGCCGCATGATTGGTAAATGTCCCGAGTAGTGCAAGTGTTGAACCCTTGACCCTTGGTACCAGGAGTTCAACACCTTAACCACTTGGCCATGAGCACCCCATGGAACTATAACAATGCAGATCAAGGCTATTTCATTAGGTTGGCCCACCAGACGCTGGCATAACCTTGGTCTGACCTTCATACCACCAACCGGAGCCACAGTAATGATTGGACAGTTAATGCTAACGCTAACATCGTTTGTTTAAAAACAGCAACGTTCCCGGGAGGACTTTCAGTCTTTTGTGCTCCCAAATTATTTGAGGTTTTAGGGCGCTTCGACCAGTTTTGACCATTGGCGTCAAATTATATTTCGAGTACTATTACAATAAATTATATTTCGAGGACAATCACAATAAATTGAAGTTTACAAAAAATAAATAAATGAGCCTCAACAGGTAATTTTATGTAAAACATAGTACAACGCTTTCATTTCTGAAAGTTAGCCCTGCTCACGGAACGTGCGGTCGCTGTGGCTGTCAAAATAGGCTCCGCCTACCACCGAAACGTTGTCAGCAGCGGGACGCGCTTGAGCGCCGCCGCGGCCGCCACAGTCGAAGCATGTGTTAGGTCATGTATGCATTATTGCAGTATTCCCTGTATATATTTTTTCTCACGTGAATACTATGAGTCTCGTAAAGCCCTTTCTAAATATTCCATTAGTTCCGCGCTACCAAAAATATTTCATACGATATTGGGCATAACGTGGATTTTCTTGTAGCCCTCAATGCATTCTGCCCTTACGGGTAGTTCAGGGTTTTGCCGCTTGGCGGCACGACGGCTAATGGAACCTCCTAATGCAGATGTTTCATACACTATCACAATACAACCGAGTTCGATGCAATCGTAATCTCCACGGACGTTCAAGCTTTAGTTTCGTGGAGAATAGCGTCCAGT
Source organism: Imbricaverruca yamaguchii (assembly GCA_034440575.1). Taxonomy (NCBI): domain Eukaryota; kingdom Metazoa; phylum Arthropoda; class Thecostraca; family Neoverrucidae; genus Imbricaverruca; species Imbricaverruca yamaguchii. The sequence goes on along the minus strand of JAOTOL010001374.1, from coordinate 747,995 downwards.
ATTTGCACAACCCCAATTTCAATTTGCTTATGGCCTTGTTTTGCTACCAAAGTGGAGAAACCTGGACAATAGGAATTGAGGTCACATGAAGACGCAAATATATGTAGGCAAATGTTAGTTACATACTTTGATGCAAGGGAGGATTAACACAACCACAGCTCGTTTAATTTACATGTCATGTATCTTAGCACATGCATGACAATTATGATGCCAAAAGTAATAAAGGAACAGCACAAAAACTAGGTTATTATCATTATCAATATTATTATTCCTATTATTATTAATAATATTATTATTATTATTAGTATATTTAATACTTTTTACTCTTATTATCATCATCATTTTATTATCATTATTATTATTAGTAGTCGTAGTAGTAGTGATAGTACTTTTTGGCGCGTCAACCAGGAAGAGAATCCATTTTGTGAATGTGCTTTGCGAAACTGATGGCAAATTATGTTTTGAAGACTCGCTTTTGAGATACGGACCTCGAATGTTCAACGAATGGAGGAGATGCAGTCGAGGAAGCTGGCAGGAGCGAAGCGAACACGAAGCTGGCAGAGAGAAGGGAATATTCGGTATCTTCTGTGGTGGTTACAATAGTAGGATGTCAATATATTTATACTGAACGAGAATCGGTGACCATTTCGGTTAGAGTAGTTGAGGAATAATCCGCCGTGATAATTTTCCATTTTGCCTGCATATAAGATAAGGGCTATCTTGACGAAGCAATGCAGAACAGACGAACAATGGGAGAGAATTTGTTGCCCTAAAGGTGATTAGTAAGCCGCTCCAAGAACCCCTTGTTGAATGATTAAGGGATTCTTGGTGACATACGAGTCGCTCACATGTTCCATATGAAGTGATCACGCACCAGTTCAGTGTTGTCTTCAGGTGATTCAGTCAATGGGTCTGGCAATCTTGTGCAAGGGGTGACATGCATTATGTGGATGAGGAAGAGCTTGTGGATATCATGCCTAGCTTAATTAATTCCCAGCCAAGACCGTTCCGGAACACGTCGGTTGGTGCTCGAACGGATTGGAACTGGGTGTTCAAACCTATCACTAGGCTGGCTATCATATTTTGTGTTGTATCAAGCCGGTAGGTATCCATAACTATAATGTTGTCATACATGATGCCACAATAATCGAAATGAGACGTGATGTAAATGAAGTAAACTTCCAAAGTATGCCCCTTGACAAACAAATTAACGGCAGATTACATTGACTCCAGCAGATAGGGCACTTCGGGCCCAGAAGACTGTGCTGATTGGAACTAGAAGACATGGTTTATTGGACCTAGAGGACTGGGTTGATTTGACCTAGGATACCGGGAATATTGGACCTAAAATACTGGGTTAATTGGACTTAGAAGACTGGGTTGATTGGACCCAGGAGACCGGGTTAATTAGACCTAGAAAACCGAGCTGATTGGACCCAGATGGCCAGGTTAATTGGACCTAGAAAACCGAGCTGATTGGACCTAGACGACCGGGTTATGCTGACCTAGAACACCAGTTTAATGGGACCTAGAAGACGGGGCTGATTCGATCTCGAAGACCAGGCTAATTTGACTTAGAAGACCGGGTTGAATGAACCTAGAATACCAAACTGATTGGACCTAAAAAAAACCGAGTTGGTTGGCCCCAGAAGATCGGGTTGGTTAGACCTAGGAGACTGGTAACTCCCGCAATTCACCTACGAGTACAACCTTAAATCGAGGCCTTTCCTCACAAATCATAGTCGCGCACGCTCTGCTCCTATACGCCCCCACACCGTCACGCGGATGCGAGCCGTCGTCGGCACAGGTCCGGACAGCATGAGCGGGGCGGGGCGGGGCGGGGCGGGGCGGGGCGGGGGGGGTGGGGTGGGGTGGGGTGGGGTGGGGTGGGGTGGGGGGTGTGGGCACTCACAGACGATGTCGAGCGCCTTCCAGGAGCAGCTGCCCGCGTGGCCGCCAGTGCGCAGGCGGCGCAGCGCCGGCATCATACGCAGCAGTTTGCGCAGCAAGGTGTCGGTGAGGCGGCGCGGGTCGGACGGTGGGAAGTACTGGAGCAGGTCCAGCTCGCGGCAGTCGGCCATCACACTGATGATAACCGCCACCCAGCGACGGCACACTGCCGCCGAGAGGACGTCACGTCACACAGCACGTTACGGCACAGCCATCTCACTGCCGCCGAGAGCACGTCGCATCACGTCACTGCCATCACACTGCTGCCGAGTGCACGTCACGTCACGTCATGGCTATTACACTGCCGCCGAGAGCACGTCGCGTCACGTCATGGACATCATACTGCCGCCGAGGGTACGTCACGTCACGGCACATGCGGGGATACGATAACGCGGCATTGGTGGACATCGTACAACCAATGAGCGGCTCACCTCCCCAAAATTCAGCCCGCAGGGTATGCATATGCAGGGGCATGCAGTCCACTCACATGCGACCACCAGTCTAATCAGACCAGACAACAGCTTCCGCGGCGTCTCAACTTGACTACACTCCCGAATCGCTGGCTTCACCACCAAAATTCTGATCGATCAGTTGGATTTAAGGGCGCGCCGACTACAGCCTCATTTAACGCCCACACCACACGAATTTCACCGGGTCGACTGTTTCGCCCACACACACGCGACAGCCAGCGCCGCCGGAACGCACCTCGCTGGACCTCCAGCTGCTGCCGGATGGTGAGGTAGGAGAGGACGTGGTGCAGCAGTTCGGCGGGTAACAGATGGATGTAGCAGGGGCCGGTCGGGTCGGCAGGGCGGCCGCAGTCGCGCCGCGCGCCGCGGCCGCCGGCCGAGCGACGCGGCTCAGCACGCGATACGCGCACCTGGCGAGCCAGCAGGTACAGACGGGACGACAGGTCGGCGGCCAGGCAGCTGCAACACCACCGGTCACGTCACCGGACACCCACGGCATGCCGGTGCCGCCCGCCGCGTCCACACGCACGCACACGCACACGCGCACGCACAGTGTGCAAACGGCCGCTGGCATATGCGCTGTTTTCATATTCTGGTGCACGGAAATGATTGGCGAACACGGACCAGTGGGCAAACATGCAGTTCATTTCAGTTAAACTTGAGTTAATCTGAGTTAAATTCAGTCTTCCAGACCGAAGATAAGTAATGCGGAATAGCGCCGACGGGAGACGGTCGAATGAGGTCGAACATTTATCCACGTGCAATGACTCTACATATCACACAACTGAGACAAAATGAAAACCTAAACAGGCAACACAGAGGCCAGGCACGCACACCAAGGTAGGTACAAGGTCTACACCAAGAAGACCGGAGCCGGACCTCGCACAAAGAACCACGGGGAAGTCAGGGTGGACCTGCAGACAAGGCACGGAGGAAAGGCTAGGGCGGACCCAGGTGAGAAATCAACGTGATACTGAGGTGGTGGTGGATTTGAGTTCAGGGGCGCGTCGTCATCTAGGGTCATTTTGCGCCCATAACATGATACTGAGGGTGTGGCACAGACGAGGAACCACGGAATGGCCAGGGTGGACCCAGCCAAGGCACGAAGGAGAAGCCAGGGCGGGCCTAGACGAGGAATCAATGGAAGACTGGGGACGGGACCAAGACGCGGTGTCGGGGATAATCACTGATTGGAAGCAAAACAAGAAATAGGATAAATGTGCATACTTGTCAACACTGGCGCTGTCTTTAAAGGTGATAAACCCAAAGCCCCTGGGTCTTCCGTTAGTGGCATTTTTCACTAGATGCACGCTAGTGACTTTCCCAAACTGCTCAAACAGGTCCCACAATCTTGACTTGGATGCCTGCAACATATACGTCAGTGCTGAGAATGGAACATCGAGCCATACCTGAACGTGATCCAGACTATTCCTGAAACAAAATGACACAGAAAAGGTGATAAACCACACCAAATATTAAGCAATAATACAAGGAAATTGTGATCACAATCAATAGCCGGCGAATATTTACGGATTGAACGCAAACGACACAAACATCAAATATAGAAGGTTGGAATACCATCACAGAAAACAATGTAGAGATATCGATAAAGAACACCAATTCGACATACCACAAAACAGAATGCATCACCAGTCAAGTTAATTGTTTAGCGCTGTAGGCAGCAAAACAAAGTTAAGAAGGATACTTGCTGCATTTAAGGATGGCTGCAAGCACACAGGAATGACATGGACAGCACACAATTCGTGGAACGAACGTACATTGTTATACGTACATTGAACGGAATGTTGCGGGCGAAAACCTTATTCTTCACGCTCGAATCAGCAACGTCAGACCCGACTCGACTAGCATCTGGATCATCACTGCCAACCGCCGAAAGTCCCTTGTCCTCGCCTGAATCAGCTTCCTCTGTCTCATCGGGACGCCACTGCCTACAGGCTTGAGCGATGGATATCGGACTGCAGCCTGCCTCAGCACCTTCTTCCTCATCAGCATCATAGGCTGAGGCGGCAGCTGACGGTATATTGCTCGCCTCAACACCCTCTGACTCGTCACCACAACCTGAGGCGGCAGCTGCTGGACTGTTGCCCACCTCAGCCGCCACCGCAGCTTCCGTCTGCTCTTGCCAGGCAGACGGAAGCTGCGAAGCTGCTGAGGCGTCCGCCTGCCGCAGCTCGGTGGGAGGGGTGTCAGCCTGCCGCCCCTTGGTGGGAGAGCCGGCAGCATGGTGACTGGTCGCCTCGGAGGCAGTGACGGCCGCCTGCGGCGGTCTCCCGCCGACAGGCACGCCCACCGAGAACATCTCGTCCCTGTCGCACCTGGCGGCCGCCGACGGAGGAGAACGGCGTCGGAAACTCATCGGAGATCCCACCGAGAACCGCACCTGCTGGCAGAGACGACACAGTCACGGTCACGAAGGACACAGCAGCGGCGGTCCAGCCAGTCTACAGCCGTGCCAGCCGCGATACTCCAAACACTGGGCTTCGGCCCAGCAAATGTCAGTTCAGTCGACCAGCTGCATGGCATGACGTCGATCCTTCCTGTGATATGATGCCCTAGGATCATTCGATGTTATCACAGATACATTCGCAAGTTAACGTGGAATGTAAATCACAGAAAACATCATTTTTAAAGGGAACGTTCCAAGAAGTTGGAGCGTGTGCATAGAGCCCGTACGTCCCGCTTCACCGAAGCACCATCGGCCTCGTTCTTACGTATTCCCACGTGGCTAGGAATCCAGAAAAGAACAACGGTGTTGCCAACACAGTTCAGGGCTGTAATTCTACCAGCATGGGTAAAAAAATGCGACACTAGATAAGATTGTCATCACAGGCCAGCGTTGTGAGTCTTAGATAAGATCGCCAGTGCAATCGGATTCGACGGATGGAACGCATTCCGATCCTTAAGGTTGCTGAGGGAATCGGCATAGCCTGTGTGGAATTTCGCCACCGATCGCAGTAAAACTGAGTTTTATAGCGTACAGAAAATTCTGAGGTGATTCACGAGGGCCGTTTGTTTACTGGGTAGATCTCGACGCACTTCATGCACGATCACGGCGAACGGCGCTGCCCACACTGTTCCGCCGGTTGGCCGCGGGATTTGGAAATGTTCTAAGTGGTTCGAGTGTTGAACCCGGGACTTTTGGTACCCGAGCTCAACATCTTAACCACTTGGCTAGATGGTTGGCCCGTCCCTGGTTGACGAGGGCAAAGCCCATCAAGACGGCGAGGGCAGATTAAGAAAGCATGCTGGTAGCTCTCGGCATATTTTCACTTGTGCACAGTAGACAATGATGATTTGGTCTTCTACCAAGCGTACGTCGGTACGTCAGTGGCATGCTCTACCGGGCTGCGTTGAAAAGGGCCCGAAACAGGCAACAGGGGAAGAAAATTCGGTTCTTTTCCGACGCATTCCACCGATAGGTCATGTAGCGTCGCCAACATCTCATGCCGATTAGTCGCGGGTGGACTCGGTAATGCCGTCGGCTGTGGCATTCGAACCCACAATCTTGCGATCAGGAGACCGACACTCCACCAACTGAGCTACCGCGGTCCCCAAAAACAGGCAACAGACTTCAGCTAAGGCTCATACAGGAAACTTGTCATATCATTTGACATTAGTCATGCATGGCTGATACGACGATATAAAGCCAAACCCTGGTAGATTGCAGTGACATAGTGATCAATATTTAACACATATAGGTGACTCATCTGGAGTCTGACGGTCGTGAGCGACCGCCACACAAGTCAGGACCGGGACCTGTACGTCCCCAGATCACGGACAGAGATGGGCAGGCGCCGCTTTTGCTCTCAAGTCCCTGCCCCGTACAACGAGCTGCCGCAGGGCCTAAAACGACGTCAGTTCCCCTGTTCAGTCGCCGCCTTAGGCAGCACTTGTGGGTGGGAATGGATACCGTTCTAGCCGTACTTGCTGACTTCTCATCATACTTGGTGATTTCCCATTGTCCCTGCTGACCCTTTCAGTGTCACTGGGATGAACACTTGTTAAATGTTTTCAAGTGCGCCTGTGCCAGCCCTCATTTACTGATGACCTTTGTTTTAGAACGACAATAGGCCGTAATAGCCACGCGTCTATTGTCGATGGCGGGCAAAAGACGCTTTTGTCTTTGTGCTGAACTCGACTTTTGGCTTTAAAAAATTGTCTGCAATGCACATTTTATCAAAAGCAGCACATTCAAGAGGAAGTGGCTCGGTTGACCTTGAAGCGACCAATGGGACTGCATGGTTAAAAACACACATGAAAGCCTGAACTAACGAAAAACTGAAACATCTGAACTGTGATACGAGGAGCAACAACAATTTCAGCGTAGACATGCATGCATACAGCATACAGACAGACAAAATGACTTCAGAATTTACGGCATTGCTGGGTGTCTGGATTTGAACCAATCAGATTGTTTTCGAAAAGTTCGCAAAACGGACATAGTGGGCATCCGTCGAATAGTCAATCGGCTAATTACAGCTCTAGTGCTCCAAAATCGAATCTACCATACAGGTGTAAGGATGATTATGGAAGCACTACGTGAAAATGATACGGAGTACTTCCCTAGTGCTCGAATATTTTTGTTTTAATGGCAAGTGAGTGCAATTAACAGTCAATTTCAATGGGAAATGTGTGTGGCCACCTGTACACGAAGGTTGAGAAGTACTCACCAACTGGGCACTGACCATGTAAATGGAGGCTTAGAGGTCGGCAAGCGTCGCTCAAAACTGGCACAAGGAGTGTTCAAGGACAACTTGACCAGGGACCGACCCAAATTAATACACCATGGCTTCAGATTGTTATGCAATCTGATCAGAAGAGCGAGATATGGCTGATATTTTAGACGTGCAATGTTCAGCTCGTTCCTATTAATCCCTGTGTTGCGCTAGAACGATCAAGTATCAAAATTGCACGGTGTTTTACCAAAATGTCTCATACTGAACCTGGGATATTTTGCGAACGAATGGTCGGATATTACAAATAGGGTGCAATCTTTAACGTTTATTTTACACTTGTAATTGGCACGGGTTAGTGGAACATTCCATATTCAGTTTCTGACAATTAAATTTGTTAATGGATTGGGCCCCATGACCTAGTTTTAGGCCACATTTGAAAAGGTGGCCAGACATTAAGATTACTTTTTGAAACTCAGAAACTACTCCCCAATGTATACTTAGTACATTTTAAAAATAATAAAATCATCACTTTTGTATGGTGATGATACATAGAGGCTTCAAAGTAGTCATTTTTTAAAGCTGAAAAACGTCTTCTTCGTTTTAAGAGCCCATATTGACAGAAAACAACTTCAAGTTCTATCTTTGTCTTTAAAGCCACATCAGCTCATTTCATTTTGAGACTTAACAACCTAAGTATCACAATATTTATCTTCAGGAACCATCAAACATTGTATAAAGAAGGGTAATGCAGCCAAGGTTCCGCGTATGGGCCGCTGGCCATAGATTTCGCACCGCAGCCGGTATCCATAATCCGCTCTGAATCACCAATGGAGGGTGTTCTTGGTTTGTGTTCCGTGGTACCGGACGGCCAAGTGATCGCGTCCGTTTTCCTTGAAACCAATACACAATTTATGCGCATACCTCAATTCTATTTCCATGACAAATTGAGTGTCAAAGAATGTCAACACTTGAAATACAATTACATAGACGAGTACCATGCATGCCTCTTGAGATACCTTGCACGGTCTAAGACAGTACCATGAAACCGCCTAATTAACCCGCGCCGTCTTTTCGGTCAGATCCCCACACCGCGTCTCGGAGGGGGGGGGGCTACATGACCAAAGTAGTCGATGCGCCCTAAAGCCCCATTAACTAACTCGGGGGGGCGGATACTAACCCCTCTAAAATCCAAACTAAGCATCGCACGAAAACGAAAGAGGTGTCGTCGGAAAGCGCTCGACGAGTAGGGTCCGGATCCATCCCCAAAACAATTTCCCCAAAAAGTGACGTCACTAGGGGGGCTAGATTTTCTACTTTTCACGACTTCCATTATGTTTTGGCTCTGGGGAGGTCATTTTGGGGGATATTTGAGAGGAAAAATATTTGGAATCAGAAAACGGAAGCGAAATCGACCAGGGCCATGTTAGTTAGTTATTAGGGCTTAAGGGCGCATCGACTACATTGGTCATGTAGCGCCAAATGTAGCGACCAGGACCATACATTTTTTTGACCCTTCAAAAATAAGTTCATTTTTTTAATTTTCAAGTTTTCTTCAATTTTAATATTCTAATGGGTAGAGGGGGGAATGGGACAATAAAAAAAAAATTGTATTGACAAGAATATCTTTATTGTCATTTCAAATGGGACAATAAAAAAATCCACCAAAATTGTTAAATTTGTTTTTTTCTTCAAAAGTAGCTTATGTTATGTTAGGTTTCATTACATAATGCTATTTTTACATTTAAAATATTTTCACAACATACTTCTAAGTTTTTTCTAAGTTAGTCTTTTTTACTCTAAAGGGGTTAGGCTGTTTTATTTATGCTATGCTACCTAACTCAAAGCCCTATGTTTGGTGATATTTGTTGATAACCCAGAAAGTAAACACTTGCACAGAAAATGAGTGGTTCCACAATCTTAGTCACCTTCATAAACATTGCATTGGAATGGTAAATTCCAAGAATTCATCAAACACCATAGGCACATATTCACCAAGATGTGTAGGCACAAGATGTACCTATTAGCTTGAGTGGCACTAAAAGGGAGATATAACTTCATGCATCTTCATGAAGCTTAACATCATGCTCATGGCACTGTATGTAAAGAAAGAACCCCAAAACAATCATGTTCCCTCCTGTCATCATTGGTTATTTGGGCTTCAGGCCATTCACATTGATCATTCATGTTGACCCCTCCTGTAATATATGGCATTGCTAGTGCTATAGCCTATTGGTCAATCTGTGGAAAATGGCAGGTTTCCAATAGGTGGCCTTACAGCAGCTTTTTGCTTCCATGTCACAAGCTCAGACAGAGGCTAGAACAAGGAGACATTGAATAATGATCCACATAAATTAAGCAATTACTAATTCTAATTCTCACCTCAGTTGCAATAACATAATAGTTTTTAATACTGATATTGCTGAAGAAAGTATAATTAAACTTAACAATGTCAAGAAATAACACTATGTCTTCTGATGTGCATTGACACTTCACTCAGCTCTACTGTATCTGGCAGCAGGTGTACAACTACCAGGTGGCAAACTAGCTTGATGGTTAAATTAGCTAAGGATGCAATATTAAGCCATTTTTAAAAGCAAAAACAGATAAACTGATTTTTTAAATAAATATTTCAATCAATGCCAACCATGTTTATAGGTACATCCAAAGCTGAAAATCCTGACATGTTAACCACACAAACCATAAATATACACCACACAACTCATTAGTATGATGCACATCTAATGGATGGATTTAATACTATGCATGGGTTTTTTAATGAAAATATATAAAATGGCTTAATTAACTTATACTAAAGGAACTGCTGAGCATTGTTTTCTTTCCACCACTGACAAATAATTAGTGTCAATGAGAAAGGTGCAAAAATGATAGAAACCAATTCTTCTAAATCTTAAATACTCTCACTACCTCTCACTCTGACTTCTCACAGGTGGATTCAGTAAATGCAGTTGGTTGAGATTTGACCACACAATCTCATGATCCAGGGTCCAAAGCTCTACCAACTGATCTACTGAAACTCCCATACTTCTTAGCGCATATCACAAATGTTTCCGTTCAAGCCGAATATGACTCTGATCTAAAACAACTAGACAGATCAAATTGACACAGTAAAACCGGAAGACTTTGATAATGCACCAGTTATCAGGAATGATTCATATTGTCCATCATCAACATGCATCCTATTAAATCATTGACTGTTTGGGTTGCATGGAGCATGCACTACCTATTTGTACTGGTTCCCTGGTAGGGAATCAGGAACCAGCATGGTTCTGCCACATCCCTTTTGTAGGGAAGGACTAAAAAACAGACACCATCTCACCGACACGGTTTGACCGACACCATCTCGCCGACATGGACCGTCTCAGCAACCGCTGGCTCGATCTTCATGAAACCTACACCAAACGATCGCCAGTGTGCCAGAGGCGTGCCGTTTGGACTTTCGTGACCTTGGGTCAGGTCAAAGGTCACCAAATTGAAGAAAAACATAATTTTGGAATTATTGACATGGCTGATCTCGGCAACCCCTGGTTCGATCTTAATGAAACCTTCACCAAACGAACGGCCGTATGTCGCAGGCGTGTCGTTTGGACTTTCGTGACCCTGGGTCAGGTCAAAGGTCACGAAATCGCAGAAAAACCATAGTTTTAGGCTCACCGACATGGCCGATCTCGGTAACCGCTGGGTCGATTCCAATGAAACCTTCACCAAACGAACGGCCGTATGCCGGAGGCGTGCCGTTTGGACTTTCGTGACCCTGGGTCAGGTCAAAGGTCACGAAATCGCAGAAAAACCAGTTTTAGGCTCACCGACATGGCCGATCTCGGTACCCGCTGGGTCGATTCCAATGAAACCTTCACCAAACGAACGGCCGTATGCCGGAGGCGTGCCGTTTGGACTTTCGTGACCCTGGGTCAGGTCAAAGGTCACGAAATCGCAGAAAAACCATAGTTTTAGGCTCACCGACATGGCCGATCTCGGTAACCGCTGGGTCGATTCCAATGAAACCTTCACCAAACGAACGGCCGTATGCCGGAGGCGTGCCGTTTGGACTTTCGTGACCCTGGGTCAGGTCAAAGGTCACGAAATCGCAGAAAAACCAGTTTTAGGCTCACCGACATGGCCGATCTCGGTAACCGCTGGGTCGATTCCAATGAAACCTTCACCAAACGAACGGCCGTATGCCGGAGGCGTGCCGTTTGGACTTTCGTGACCCTGGGTCAGGTCAAAGGTCACGAAATCGCAGAAAAACCATAGTTTTAGGCTCACCGACATGGCCGATCTCGGTAACCGCTGGGTCGATTCCAATGAAACCTTCACCAAACGAACGGCCGTATGCCGGAGGCGTGCCGTTTGGACTTTCGTGACCCTGGGTCAGGTCAAAGGTCACGACATCGCAGAAAAACCAGTTTTAGGCTCACCGACATGGCCGATCTCGGTACCCGCTGGGTCGATTCCAATGAAATCTTCACCAAACGAACGGCCGTATGCCGGAGGCGTGCCGTTTGGACTTTCGTGACCCTGGGTCAGGTCAAAGGTCACGAAATCGCAGAAAAACCATAGTTTTAGGCTCACCGACATGGCCGATCTCGGTAAACGCTAGGTCGATTTCAATGAAACCTTCACCAAACGAACGGCCGTGTGCCGCAGGCGTGCGGTTTAGACTTTGGTGACCTTGGGTCAGGTCAAGTCACGAGATCGCAGAAAAACAATAGTTTTAGGCTCATCGACATGGCCGATCTCGGTAACCGCTGGGTCGATTCCAATGAAACCTTCACCAAACGATCGGCCGTGTGTCAGATTTGAATCATAATTTTTAGCTTCTATAATGATTTCAATGTTATTCACTTCCTATCTTATTTACAGCACTCACGAGGAACTAACGAATATTTATTTATATGACGTCAGTAATGATACAATCAACACTTGTTTTGTTAGCAAGTGACTTCAATGAACGTTCCATTTCAACAATCTTGGATAGTTCTCTTGGCCCATGTGGTTTGCGGAGTTGCTGCTTGTGTTAGTATGAGGCTGATTTTCGTCCTTTTCCGGATCTTTAATGGATGTATATCTGAATGGAATGTTATTTAGCGGTAGGAGTTAACCAATTCCGAATAAAGTACAATGTTTACTTATAATTCTTCAAAATTTATTCACTACATTTTCGGAGTGCACATGTGATGAACATTGCAATTACTATTGTAGGCAGAGTGGGAAACTTACTTCCAGGGTTTGGAGTCGGAGGGCATGTCGACTGGAGTCGGAGTGCACTGGAGCCCATTTTTTTTTTTTTTTTTTTTGGTGATTCGAACCCGCTAACCGACGTTAAAACTCAATATAGTCAGCACGTAATATGCGTGATTAAAGCGCCTTTCTTCGTAGGGCAGGGGAGCCGAACATAACGATTTTCAGCACTTGGATAGCATGGTTCAACTTGCCACGCTTTTATGTACCCATATCCGCAAGGAGCTGCGCTACTCTATTGATACAGGCCTGGTCTAATGGACCTAGTCCGGCCGGCCCGTGCCCGCCCGACCTGAGCCTGCCCCGGGGTGCCGTGCAGGCTCATTTCCAGCGCGAGTCCCGCTGACCCAACGTTCTTCGGCAGGGGGCCAGCATGGACTCCTTCAGCATGCGGGACTAGAGCCCTGTGGACCAGGTGCCGAAGATGAACGAGACGGAGTGGCGCAGTGACGGCGTTCAGCGGAACGGGAACTGCATGCCATTGCATGATTCACGATCCCGCACAGCACGCTCGCCACACCATTAGGGCGCCACCAGAACGGAGAGCTTGGAGATGGGAGGCGCCAAGTGGTATAGCTGGTGGTGCGGCTGCTGCCGGCCGTCGCGATGTGGTGCGGCTGTGGCCGGCGGTCGCGATGTGGTGCGGCTGTGGCCGGCCGTTACGATGTGGTGCGGCTGTGGCCGGCCGTCGCGATGTGGTGCGGCCGTGGCCGGCCGTTACGAGGTGGTGCGACTGTGGCCGGCCGTCGCGAGGTGGTGCGACTGTGGCCGGCCGTCGCGATGTGGTGCGACTGTGGCCGGCCGTCGCGAGGTGGTGCGGCTGTGGCCGGCCGTCACGAGGTGGTGCGACTGTGGCCGGCCGTCGCGATGTGGTGCGACTGTGGCCGGCCGTCGCGATGTGGTGCGGCTGTGGCCGGCCGTTACGAGGTGGTCCGGCTGTGGCCGGCCGTCGTGAGGTGGTGCGGCTGTGGCCGGCCGTCGCGATGGACGGACACGTGGAGATCGACCGTGACCTGTCACTACCGGCGCCGACGCCCGTCCATTATATTGTCGCTCACCACCGCTTTCCACGTTGTGTTTCCATTTGCCCATCGCTGCCGTTCCTCGTTGGGCGCCATGTGGGTGCTGGCTGTGCTACCGATGAGCAAGACGGCTAGATCGCGACTCGTTCACCGGTGTTTTCCTGGGGCGCGTAGAAGTACTGAAGAATGAATACCCAGCACTGAAGAAATACTCAGTGCTGGGTATTCATGCTTTCAAATATCAAAATGAGAATATAACGGGTGTTGGCATGAACTCCGCAAACTGCAAGATTTTGGAAATGCATGGCAATGTTGGCAATGTCGCTCGCATCACGTGCAACAATTCGTATTTGCGTTGAAATCATGCCAAAAGCATTACGTATCCAATCCATCGGCAGAAATCCACACAAATCTAGGACGCTGCGTCCCCACTTTACTCCAATACTTTGCACCACATATTAGGTATCATTTTAAATTAAGACGACATAATATTCCAGCTACAACCGTCGAGTGAACCGTAGCTGGTGATGCATTCATTGCTATGCGATACCGGAAAAGAGCATGTGCACCAGTTGACTGCGGGAAGTCTGTTGGGGACATATTGAAACTAAAGACATAAAGATCCAGCGAGCAGTTGTCTGTTGTTGAATCATTGACTAATGATGTTAACTTCATCTGCTTTGAAGGTCGAACAACCGATTCAGCAATGCTATGCTGTGGGCTCGACGTACTATGTGCAATTTGTGAGTTTCCAGACGATGCATCGTACCCGAAAACCGGAACATTTTCTGAAACAGACTCACAAGACTCTTGAGACGATGCATCATGAACAAAGGCATCTCCAACCTTCTTAAAGTATTTGTCCAACTTTAATTGTTTGCTCTACGTGGACGCGTCCGCATCGGATATGTCACCACTTCTAGTCAGAGAATGCGCAGGTGTGGCTTCAGGCGACAAGTCATCCTCAGGGTGACCATCCTCGAACATGCTTCGTTTAGTTTGCAGAAGGCATTCGTCGAACTCAGAACACTTTACAAAGCGCACGAGTGATTTTGTCAAACGTTTCATGTAACCTGAAGCTCGCTTCGGCTTCTGTGTCAAAACCCCTCTGTGTTCTTTTAGCCAAACCCGGTGAAACACATCTAGTGGAGCTTCGTTTGTTGGAACCCCAAAAGATTTAACGAACACCTCTTTCGCACAACGATCCCGACTCTCTGGTTTCAATTCATGAAATTTTATAGAAAAGCGTACTTCAGATGTTTCTTTCAAAACTTTCCCGTTCTCTCTGTATCCGATTGTGAATGGGACAAGAGCAAGGCAATTTCAATCAGCTCAACTACATCCGGTATCTCCAGGTGTAGGATATGTTCAGGTACAAGAAAATGCGCCAGAGCGTTCGCTACACATAGGCTCTTTTCATTATCACGCCGTATGTACCAGCTTTCGCATAAGCGTATACGCTCCACTACGCGGCTCTTGAACATAACGAACTGATTTTCTAAACATGCACAATATCTTAGTTCACACATAGTTGAGCAGTGCTTCTTTGGAAAATGCAATAAGCCATCATCACTGAAATACTCGCATACAGCGAGAAACTCCTGATTCTGAAAACTTTGAAGGTAAGTCATGTCTTGTGGATATGTGGTGATATCAAATACGGAGGCCAAATTCGTTTCTACCTCATGCACATCAAGAAAATCATCAAACACTGAAATGAGCCTGACCGCGACTTCAACCTGACGCTCAAGTGACTTCTGAAATGCAAGCGCGTAATCTATTACGGCTGTCTCATCGCATGCCCTGCTATGTCACGTGTGAGATGCTACCATACTCCTTGTTTCATTCAGATCGAAACCTTGAAATTTTCCCGTGTGATATTCACAACGATGCCTTCGAAGCAGAGCATTTGTCAAGGGATTTATTTTCAGCTGCTGTATCTTCCAGCGAAACTCTGTGATCGCATCACGATCATCCCACACAGAATAGTTGTCTTTTTGACTCTTTTTGCTGATATTCAAAGCACACCGGATTGTATACATCAACACCGAGCAGGATGGCACAAAATCTGGGTCAGAGAGGTACCGTAAAGTGGACAAGCGAGATGGATCGTTCGCCTGCAAACGATCAGCATTTTCCACTGCCATAATGATATCACCGAGCTGACTCATGACGGACTGGAGCGAGGTGAATGTGTATTCCAAAAATCGAGTTTCCACAGTGTTACGAAGTTTTTTGAAGGCAGGATTCACACTCCTTGCCAGTCGCTCCATCCTCGAAGAATTCCTGAATGTATTTATAATATGTGGTAAACGAGACTTCACTATTTCTCGTGCCCAGTCAAAGCACATCAATCCTGCATCCAGCAACTTCTCTACCTTGTGGGCTCTATCAATTAGATGCAAAAACTTTTTGTTCCCAAATTTCTTCCTCCAAAGGGAAGCAACGCCGCTATGCACACCAGCGTAAACTGCCTCTTTATCTGTGCTCAACGCCAACACCATCTTTGAGATGTCATCATCATGCAAGGCAAGAATCACAGTACTCAGTGTGTTGACGATGTGTTCAAAGCAGCCAATGGCATCTGACTCGTGGCGAATGCCCAGCTCTCGATCCTCAGCTGATGCACGGTTACGGATTACATCTATGGAGAGATTAACCACTTTCGGTTCACCATCCACATCTATGAATCGGGCATTAATGACCTGTCGAGTGATGTTACCTGTAGTCACCTTATCTGCACTCAATTGCAGGTGTCGCATTCTTCCTGTGACAACACTAGGTGAACAAAGGAAATGGTTCAGCATGCCAGAGTATGATTTGAAGAAAACATCTGTGGCACTAGCTGCCGTTTTTCTGTGAACGTTGCGTTCTATCAACTTGAAGTTTGGACCGTTCTCCAAAGAAGTGAACAATGTCCGCATGAGAAGCTGAAAATCTCGGTATGAATGGTTCCTCATTACCCCATAGTATGCTATGCGCAGCACATCTCTAGTTAGAGAACGGTCGAGCTCCCGCCTTTTTGCGTCTAGTCTCTGGGAATCATTCATCAATGCAAGGTTTGACTTTGCTACCTTATGCATAGCACTTGTCTCGTGTCTCACACACCGAAACTTGAACACATGCGGTTTGGTGATTTTCACACCAGATATAACCCAATTAAGTGCCTTTGCTGCTCCATGTTTTGATGCAATAAAGTCTTTTTGTTGCATGCAAACAGAACAAAACCCAAAGGTTCCCTGCAGGGTATCTTTCTTGAGAACCAAATCCAATTTACAGCCACGGCTTTCGTTTTCGGTAGGTGCGTCCCTGCTGGCCGAGGGAGCCAGCCTGCTGCCCAGATCATTAACAGCAGTGTGCAATTTCGACAATTCTGTTAGGATGCTGTGAAGCTTGGTATGTGCCTCCATCTGATCTTTAGCATTCACAGAAGACTTGCCAAAAAAAACTTCAAATTTATAGTTCCAATTCCTGCAGCCTCATCACTGGTTTGTGTTTGTGTTGTTCTGCCAACCATCTGGATTAACTCACGAGGATTAGTCGAAGAATCTTCAGCAGCATCACATGGTTGTTCAATAACTTCTGGCTGTGGAGGAATTGTTTCTCCCACCTTGCGACTACTTGGTAAGGCCAGATCAGCTACCTGTGTGGCTGTCGAATAGCCTGCCAGATGACTATTGGTATGCTGTGAGGGATTAATACTTCCAAGTAAATTTCGGTCCGAGACACCGGCTACATGCAATTTGCCAAGTCCGGGTGTATGCGCCTCGGGCGACGTCTCGCCACGCACTGGATTACATGAATCATCCTTTTGACCATCAGATTCAGATGATTCCATCACATGAATGACATCTTGCATGGCTGATTTGGTAGATTCGCTCACACTAATCCCTTGTTCCTTATCAACAGGTGGCAGGCTTTTTGTTGATGCCTGTGTATAGGCCTTGTAGCGAATTCTCTTCGACATCAACAACAAATACTGAGACAACCGCCTTCCTTGTTTGCCGCCCAGCGAACCAAGTTCGTTTGCATGTCGACGATGGAAATGTCTGCTCAAGTTTTTCTCGTTACGAATGATGGCATTGCAAATGTAGCATGTTGCACTTTTTCTTTTTTTCGTGGTGCCATATTTCAGTGCTTTCAGATGATGATATTTGAAGAGCAACTTCTCATCTCAGTAAATCACGTCCTTTTCGACAAACTCACTTTGCATCTCACCCTTAAGTACTCAAATAGAAGGATTGGCATCTGGGGAGGAAAAAATTACATCACCACCACAAGACAGTAAACTATGGTTCACAAACCAAGTCACTGCCCTACAATTTGTTTTCCTGGATTCTGAAAAAGAGAAGCAGGTGCTTCCAAACTCATGCAGCACTTCAGACTTGCAGGGCATATGTTCAGGTAAGCCTTAAGCTAACCTTCATAAAACAAGCTATATATCATTATCAGCTGGTTTCTATTCAGAATAGGCAGTCCCATGTTACCCCAGTAGGACATCGACATCGAATATGATACTAACAATATGACATACGACAATATGACATGACATCGAATATGATACTAAGCCAGGCAGCAAAATGTACCAGTTTTAAGCAAAATGTTTTCATGGTACAACATGTCCTATGGACATATCTGTCATGTATTAAGGCAGATGAGCATTACATATATCTATCACTTTTCATACTTTGCAAGCGTGAGAGGTAGGGGGTGTGGGGGGTCACTACTGTAATTTGAGACATCCATGGCAAAAACTTCACATTTTGGATCATGTGTGCCTTGTACTCAAGGAAAGGAGATATTTTCAATGGGCAAAATGCACAATGCTCATGCTTCCCATAAACACCACAATATCATTTTGATGATCACTTTTTAAAGGTATTGTTAGCCTATGAGGGTACAATACTATAAATGCATCTAGGACAATTTTGAGCTAGGCAACATATGCTATGCACAAATCATTATAGGACAAAAGCATGTATTGTTTGCAGCTGTTTTTAAAACAGGACTTATTTTGCTAGAGGTTATGACCCCTACTTCATATATATACTCACACATACATACACTATAGGCTTTTTTGTGGTAAACACAAAACAAATGCAGACTTAAAAATGGTAAACTTTGCATTAAGATCTATTCATTTTTGTGTGATGCAACCTCCAAATGCAATGTTTATGCAGCCTAAGCTGTTCTTGAAGAAAAACTATAAATTTTTGGTAAATTTGTGCTTTCAATTGTTTTATGAGTGCTTGGAATTGAACTTCCCAATACAAAGTTTATGAAGGTGACTAAGATGATAGGACCACTCATTTTCTGTGCAAATGCTTACTTTTCAGGTTGTGAGCAAGATAACTCCACACAAATTTGTTTTGGTTCAGATATACAATTAAAAGCATACAACAGTATGAAAATAAATGTTTAAAAAATAATAAAAATGCAACAAAATCTAACCTAGACTAACCTCTCTCTGCAGAAAAAGTCTGCAATAATTTTTTGTCTTCACAAACAAACTATCCTAGTCAAACTAAACTCATTTATACATGTGTAGCACTTTAGTTCCAGAGCACCACACACTTACAACTCATTGCCACCTGAGCTGACATGACTTCCTTTGTCGATCTTTGGTCACCACCTATTGGAGTACCTATTTGATGTGCCACCTGTGCCAGACTGATTGACTGTTCAACTTGGTGTATTTCATTTATTTTTATTTTATTATGTGAATTTAACACACTTTTTTTTAACCTTTTGTGCTGTGTTGTTTTATCTATTTCATGAGATGTCATAATAGCCACAAGTCCATTGTGGATGACCTCAACAAAGTCTGTCTGCCTATCTTTGTCTGCATCATGGAGGCAAATGTGTGTAAAATGTGTTGTGCAGATGGGGGAAACCTGCCCACCCAACATATTCTTAAAAAATGACTCCTGGTTATACCAGTTGATATATGCCACTCTTTGCAAACATGGTTAGAAATGTCTGCTGCATTGCTTAAAACAAGAACACAAATCTGCAAATTTGTTTTTAGTTTAAGGCTGTCAGTCAAAACATTTTGTATCATCACACCACAAAAATCAGTGCTGATGCACTTCCAACATATCAGCAAGAGAAGTGTTCACAGCAATACTAGCTTCTTTGTTATATATATTATGTTATATTGTTTCAAGATCATGCTAGGTCACTAATGTCAACTCAGGTCAAGTTCATGACAGGTCAATGCAACCACTCATTCATTTGTAAGGTTCTCATAAACACAAACTGAAATAATAGTCCTGTGCTTCATGCAATTTTGCATGCTACTGCCTACTTAAAACTTGGTTTTGTCGTTGTGAACTAGGGTTAAAATAATGGTTCCTCATTAGGTGTGGGATGTTCAAACAAGCACAGTGGGATGTCAAAATTTGTCATACAATTAGTGTCATTTAAATAGCTTTTGATGCCCCAGACTCAACTTTGAGGTTGTGGTGTAGGTTCCAAAGAGCAGGATGTTGATACTTCTTGCAGAAGAATGTCAATTGAACATTTGGAAAGTGGTAGATTACACCCTATTTGTCAAATAATCTCTCACTGTGCCATGGAAACCAGGATGTCATTCTGGGCTTTTTTTTTTTTTTATTTTTTTTTTTTTTTTTTATTTTTTTTTTTTTCCTAATTTTTAATAAGTTTACATTTAATTCGTTTGGTGAAGGTTTCATTGGAATCGACCCAGCGGTTATCGAGATCGGCCATGTCGGTGAGCCTAAAACTATGGTTTTTCTGCGATCTCGTGACCTTTGACCTGACAAAGGGTCACGAAAGTCCAAACGGCACGCCTCCGGCATACGGCCGTTCGTTTGGTGAAGGTTTCATTGGAATCGACCCAGCGGTTACCGAGATCGGCCATGTCGGTGAGCCTAAAACTATGGTTTTTCTGCGATTTCGTGACCTTTGACCTGACCCAAGGTCACGAAAGTCCAAACGGCACGCCTCCGGCACACGGCCGTTCGTTTGGTGAATGTTTCATTGGAATCGACCCAGCGGTTACCGAGATCGGTCATGTCGGTTAGCCTAAAATTGTGTTTTTCTGCGATTTCGTGACCTTTGACCTGACCCAAGGTCACGAAAGTCCAAACCGCACGCCTCCGGCATACGGCCGTTCGTTTGGTGAAGGTTTCATTAAGATCGAACCAGCGGTTGCCGAGATCAGCCATGTCAATAATTCCAAAATTATGTTTTTCTTCAATTTGGTGACCTTTGACCTGACCCAAGGTCACGAAAGTCCAAACGGCACGCCTCTGGCACAGGTACTAAAGGTCCTGGGTTCAACACTAGCACCACTCAGGACATTTCCCAATCCCTCAGCCCTCCACCAAAACAGTGGGTGGAGCCATTAGCTGTGATTGTGCATAAAGTTTGGTGAGAACCAGCCAATAAATATACAATGTATGCAAGCCATCATCAGCTTACTCAGCCAGTCAGCTGATGGTGACATCAAACATACCAAGACAAGCTCCCAGAAGGTTTAGGTTAGGCTAGGTTATGTTTTCACCCCCTTGGAGATATCCCTGGTGATTCTGTGGGGGTTATTCATTGCACCTGGCTGGATGTGTGTGTACATTTGAGTAATGTCACCAATAGCTGACTGGTGGTCTGCTGATGGTGACTCAGATGCACTGTTGATATAAAGAATGTGTGAGTGGTAAATCTTTGAGTAAGGTTATCCACTTCATCCATATATTTGATGGTGAACAACATCCTCATGTCAAATGAATATAATCTGCTTGCATTGACAGAATACCAGGATCATTCTTTGCAACAGAAATATGGAATTGTCACAACTATGAACAATAATCTAAGTAACAGATGCAGACCACATCTTTTTGTGGTCATTGATCTGTCATTCAGCCCAAGGGAAGACTATTACTCCACAGTTTGGATCTGCCACAATGTGGTGCTATTTGGATTTGGATGTGCTGCAATTTGGTGTGAACTAAAATTCCAATCATCAAGGTTGAGTGAGTTAAGATGGGAAAAGTTAGCATCTGGTAGAGAAGCACCTTGGAACCAGGGAGCATGGCGAGTCCAGACACCAGATTATAAGCTATATGCTAAAAAGGCAGGTTGTAACAAACTGCAAAATGGAGATGCCTAGTGCTCAAATGCCTAGTGCTTCAATGTCTAGTCCTCAAATGAGATGAAAGGTCTTGCCTGGTCCATTCCATAGGCAAACATAAGTGCTAGTTGAAGTCCCTGAGGACACCTACATTGCCAAAAATATAGACAACATTGGGACTGTATTACAAGGCATGCTATAGACATTGTGCTATCATCATCATTATCATCATCATCACAATGGAAATATTGTGGGTTTGAGTCTCACCTGTTGCTACTCTTCACCCATGACCAATCAAGGTGAGAGATTGGTGACACTACATGACTCAGTGGTCAATGTTTTGCCAAAATCAATAACCACCACCATCTTGATAGGCACAGTCTTTTAAGGGATACTCAACACAGAATTTGATCTTGAAGTTCTCAATGTGCATTTTTTATCTTGAAGATCTCTACAACATCCAAGGATGGATGTTGCAAACCTCATTTAAAACTAGCAAAGCTTTTAATAAAGTTACACATCTGAGGCTAAGTCATCAACTTCAGCAACATGATTGTTGGGAGTGTTGAAAAAGTTAAATTATTCATGGAACAGGGTGTAAATATCACTTAATACACACTGAATTGACATCCTTGTTAAAGAAGTACTACCATCATGCTTCTTGGTGCATGTTTGTGAAGTCTGCATGTCTTTTCTGTAACTGTATCCCATTCACAAGCAGCATAATATTTTGCCCACTGCAGCATATCTTGGATCATGATGAAGAACATCCCTTAGTGAAATTTCAGGTGAAGAGATTATCTATGATGCACTGCTAAACAATGCCAGTTTATAGCATAGGTGTTTGCATAATTATTGTTGGTATCATTATCTCCAGAGAATGCACCTTTCAGAATATGCAAAATTGGAACAGTCATATGTATGCAATTATCTTAAACTAGGTTTGCAAGACTTACATGATTATAAATAGCATTGCTTCCATGGTGATTTTGACATCTCACTTAACATGCACCATGGAGGGCCTTAGAAAATTAGGCACACTGAAGGGGGGTGGATTCCACCCCCTCTAAGATCTCAGCTCCTACTAAGGCTAGAGCAATGAAATTCGCAGGGTGGATGGGCACCACAGTGAACTCTACTGTATGCAAATTTCATAACCTTAGGTCAATATCTTCAAGGTCAAATGAGGTCATAAGATAAAAATGTTCTGGTTGTGCATGAATTGGCTTCTCAGTGTTATGGATCGCTATTATTGTGTTTAAGTGCTCAATTGGCATTAATGATGTTATGGACATTACAAATGATCCAATACAGATGCTAGATCTGCCATTTGACCTCAGGTCACCTATGTAGGAGCACTTTAGCAGGTCAATACCTGCTCCAGTTACCAGAACCGGGCTGCCCACCCGACTGCTCCGTTGGGAGGTTCAGCATAATTGACTTTGCAAAGAAAGGAGTGAAATACATGAATAAAGTATGGAAATGCTTCGGCACACAATGACACAGTATATTTTGGGATGTGTAGGGAGTAACATGTAAAGTGACATCAGTTGCATGACACTCATTTGCCTTTTTGACAACATTCCAGTTGACCAAGTTTGGCTCTATTAGCCTATCATAAACTTTACCTGACTTGACCTTGGCGACCTAACATGACTTTTAAATTATATAGCATAACAATATGCATCAAACAAGTCCCTATTGTTGTCAAGAATAGTTCCCTTTTGCCAATATACCGGAAGGGCATCAGCGCCGATTTTTGTGATCTGGCGCTGCGAATTAGTTTTTATTTTAACGGCCCCTAGCTTGAAAAGTTCTCGGCCGATTTTCATTTTTCTTACTTTAAGCAATGTGCCGGACATTTCCAAGTAGGTACACAAAACATGGTGTGTATCAGCTAGTACAATATGGAGTTATGCATGAAAAAATTGGAGGGTGGGCGGATTTCGCCATCCCCTCCAGTTCGTGTGTTAGCCTGTCATAAACTTGACCTGATTTGACCTCGGTGACCTGAAATGACTTTGAAGCAATATAACATAATAATGTACGCCAAACAAGTCGCTAGTTTTGCCAAGAACACTTCCCTTTTGCCAATATACGGGAAGCACGTCAGCGCTGATATTTGTGATCTGATGCCGATAAAATTTTTGACTAGCGACCCCTAGCTTGAAATTTTTATGGTCGATTTTCATTTTTCTTACTTTAAACAACATGCTGGTCATTTATAAGCAGGTACACAAACAATCGTGTATATTGGCCAGTAAAATCTGGAGTTATCTACGAAAAACCGGAGGGGTGGGCGGATTTCGCCCTCCCCTCCAAGGCGCATGTTAACAAGGAATTATTTTAATGATGGTGGAGTACCACATGGCTCTGTCCTAGAGCCATTTGGAGCCTCCTGGGCACATCAACTGAGGTTGTCATGCAGTGTCTACAGAGGAGAAACCTTGAGATCAGTGTAAAATAATTGACGATGTGACCTGAAAATTCACAGTTAATGGAATTGTGCTATTTCATCCTTGTCTTAGGTTTTTTACGAGTTTGCCACATGATGTACGGGCAGTCATCATGCCAAATACTGCCAAATACTGTAAAATGCATCTGACTGAAGTGAAAGTCATTCCACTTTTTTAATCCTTCACCCGTCCCGTCTCGGGGGGGGGGGTCTTCAAACGCC
This sequence comes from Imbricaverruca yamaguchii, assembly GCA_034440575.1. Classification (NCBI taxonomy): domain Eukaryota; kingdom Metazoa; phylum Arthropoda; class Thecostraca; family Neoverrucidae; genus Imbricaverruca; species Imbricaverruca yamaguchii. The sequence continues at coordinate 723,828 of JAOTOL010001374.1, read as the reverse complement.
CCCTCAGGTTTTTTTTTGCGGATAGCAGACGAACGGCGCGCGTCAGCGTACCCAAATTTCGCAAATCTTTTCCCACATCAATTTGGCATGCTGTTTCAAAATTTTGAAGTCCGGTCATCTAGAATCTACGAATTAGTCGAGGTCAAGTGAGGTCACCTCGAAGAAAGTTCAACCAGTGGTCACGCTTTAACGGATGGAGATATTTCAATGAAACTTTCAGAGTTTGCTTACCTTTATGAATGCAACAAAACGTACGAGTGGAATTTTTTTTTTTTCGTTTTTGACTAATATATTTTGCTTATTTTCCAAATGGCAGTTCAAATAGAGGATTCTGGCTAAAGCACGGATTTCTTATTGGGGCAAGTTGACTTCCAACAACGTTTCTCGGTCTGCTCTACCCATTGGAAAAGGAAAATTAAAGAAAACTTGAAAGCTCAAAATTTTCAACAAAAAAAATCGGGGTCCCCAAAAAATTATAGCCCTGGTCAATTTGGCTGTCCTTTTCCCATTCCAAATACATTTTGTTTTTTCATATATCCCCAAAATTAACCCCAATCAACAGCTGAGTCATATAGCTTTGTTAATCTCACATTGATTGGCCGCTGGTGAAGAGTAGCAACAGGTGAGACTCGAACCTACAATCTCTTGATTGTTAGGTGAGAAACTTGACCATAGACTACCTGTCCCCTTGTATAACATAGCACATGGATGATCCCTTACCTGGAGTTGCACTACAGAATGTTCGTTATCACAATGCTAGATCCCACAAATGATCAATTCGGGTTGAAGCACCCTAAATCCCAAATAACTAACTGAATCCCATATCCGTTATTAAAATATTAAAATCTGATTTATTAAAACTCAGTTCTGGCACAAAATGACCCTTGATGTCGATGCTACCTTAAACTCCAATCCACTGCCACCACCATATCCATTATGGTGAGCATAAGCATGCTATTTATCAACGGGATACTGTAAGAAGCAAGGGATGAATACCTCACTACCATGCCCCAAGAAGCACAATGTTGATACTTCTTTGGGAATGGTGTTGATTCAGTGCTCGGTAGGTGGTATATTCCACCCTATTTCATAAGTAATTTATCACTGCTTGGGAGAGTAATGAATTTGAAGACATGGCTGGATTCCTGCCAAAAGATCTCTTTGTTTTCATGGTCATGTTATGAGAATATCTCCTTGATTTCATGTTTTTGAAACATTAATGAGAACATGATTCAGATAAAGTTAGAGCTCAGAATGTATGCACTAAAAAGCAGTCATATGACTGGACTGGATTCCATGCTGACAATAATTGTAGGCGGGCAGATGTTTTGAGAATAAGTGTAGTTTGAAGCTATTCTCAACGTTACCACTGACATGTGTGCTCAGTGAGCTCACCAAGGTCATCTGAGGTCACCTGAGATCACTAGTACATTCTGCACATTATACTACACTGCATTGAGATAGAAGGCTGTAATTACCGTCATTGTTCTGGTGTCTACAAGATGTATTGATTGATACATTACATGACCTCCCTATGCTACATCATGACCTTGATTCAGGGTTAAAATATTGATTTTTCGTTAGGTGTGAGATGTCGAAACGAGCACAGTAGGATGTCGAAATTTGCCATGGGATTAGTGTCATTTAAAATGATTTTGATGCCTCAGACTCAAATTCGAGCTGTTGGTGTAGGTTCCAAGGAGCAGGGTGTTGATATTTCTTGGGGAAGGATGTCGATTGAGTGTTCAGAAAGTGGTATATTCCACCCTATTTCACGAATAATTTATCACTGCCTTGACTGAGGTCAGTTTTGGAGTAAAACATATTCCTGCTTGGGTACATAGTTGGCCTCGGTTGTCCGCTGTGAATCTCATGCACTTTGAGGTTGTGCATGAATATGCGAGTCAATAATTTACTCTATGACCTCTGCGAGGTCATCATAGGTCATTGCACATCACTGAAAATTACTTCTCACGGTGTTGGACTATAGTGATGGAACCAATGCCAATCGGTTTGTCCCCTCAATGCGCCAAAAATAGGTGTGGAATGATCCTAGGTCACTTAGCTCCCTCAGTCTGTCACATATGTGGTATTTTGTCTGGTCAGGTCGAGCCAAGCAATATGTGGTAAATTGTCGAACCCTTTTGCATAGCTACTTGATTTCGTCTTGCATTAAAAGTGTAAGGCAGGAATCCCATGACTGACTGCATAATACATGAAATACATATGAACAAATTTTGCTACAGAGCCAGTCCGGTCCGATGTCAAGAGGTGGGACATATTTGCAGCTCGTTGCTAGCGTGGGAAGCGCGCGTACTTTGTTGGCGGGCGCCACACGATAATCAACGCCACCCGATAGTTTCGCGGCTTTGTTTGTGGTGTCGCGTTTGAAATCGCCGCCGCAGCGATTGGTGTAAGGGAAATGTGATCCGAGCTTATAAACAAAAGGTTCTGGGGGTGTAATCTGCAGTTCAATAACACACAGAGCGGCGATTTATCAGCGAAGCCTCGTGTGTTGTTCTATATGAGCATTGAATACAGGTATATCCTCTGTTGTAATGGAATGCGTCGTTCCCGTACCTATCCACTACAATAAAGACCCGGTCTTAAATATCGTGCCTTTCTATAATTTCTCTTGCGAATCGTCACGCAATATTCGGAAATGTACCAGTGCTGGACACGGCGCATGGATCACAAACATTTGTGATAGTGAACATCAAGGTGGTATAAAGCCAAATGTTATGTAAAATTATAGCACCAGCGAAAGCAATATGACTAGAGCAGTCGAAGCGCCCGAAAACCCAAATAACTAACGCCAGCGAAATACTCTCGGTGAGATGCGTTGAATGGTATGTGACATGACCTACCTATGCCAGAAAATGGTCTTGACCTCGGGTCAACCGAGGTACGGGTCAATTATTGACAACTATTAAATGTCATCGGAAGCGTCTTTCGTCATATAAAGCAAAATCAGCTTCCCATCGCCATGCTGTGAAAGTTTGTACCGGAAAATTACAATATATTTTGCGAAGTTTCGTGACTTCTGGTGACTTTCTGTTGTCCTGACCTTAACTCACACCGGCTGTTGTCGATAGCACATTTCAAGGACTGTCGAATAGCATTGGCCGTTTGTTTCTATCTGTTACATGTCCTGAGATATGTGTAAATATCTGGAGGTCCCACCCGATCTGGTCGGATTTGACCTGTGATGACCCAGTGGCCTAAATATTGACCTGAGCGAGAAAAGATGACCGAAGTATTTTCGATAGAGCTTGTCACCAGCTATCCAACGCCGTTTTCCGTTTGTTGCTACCTAGCATAGTTCTGAAGATCTTAGTTGGCAAACATCTGCCACCCCGGACCGGCGACGTTTGCTCGGTCCGCCGGACGCGCGCATGTTAAGATGTCCTCTGACCTGTTACGGTGACATGACATACCTATTGTCTGACATGTGAAGTGCTAGACACGTATGGATGCTATGTGAAGCCATGCTGATATACAGGGCCTTCATCTGTTAGCAATTCTTAAGATTACAACACCTGTAAGCTTACTTTTATTTATTTTTTGCTTTCAGATCTTTGTCATACTAGCTTTCCATAGCTGGTCGTGGTGAGTTTTTAGTTGCTTATTTGCATACATATATGTGTTATCGTCTTTTCAGTACCTTACCTGCTTTTGTCTCTCTGTAGTAGCATAGTTGGCATTCCTACCTGCTTCTGTTTCTTTATAGTATCTCATATTTGGTTCACCTGCATGTTTCTGTCTCTGTAGTGGAGCATAGTGCGTGTTTGATCCATAACATACAAAACTGAAGGAACAAAGCTCGGTTTCACAATGACCCAGAGAAAGTCATTTTTTTATGGCCTTTTAGACCAACTTCAGCTTGGATGGTACAACCGTTTTGAGGATTTACACAGGGAATGCGAAAAACTATGGTCTCGAATAACTTATGAGTACGGTCCTACTGTAGGTAACGTACCCATGGGTGTTATCCATATGGAAATTGATGCAGCTGCCAAAACGTTCTTGGATTTGTGCAACATGCAAAATTTCATTCCTCTAATTACAACTGGTGATGGGAACTGTCTGTTTTCTGCAGCATCTCAAGCAATATCTGGTTCCAAAAGTTTTGCATCAGAGCTCCGTGTCAGATCAACAATAGAGCTAGCACTCCACTCTGAATACTACAAAACCATTTCAAATGCAGAAACCATCACTTTCAGCTCAGATACAGTCAAGGCAGAGGCTGTCCGCGGACGTAAAAACAGGGCGTGGTGCAGCATGTGGCATGTCGTATCGCTGTCCACAGTCCTCGGACGGACAGTACGTTCGGTGTACCCACCAGTCCATGGTATGGGGCATCTATACACCCGCACCTTAAATTGCTCCACTCGCCCCAGAGCTGGACGATCATATGGCAGTATCTGCATCTTGTGGTCAGACACTGCACCCCTAAGATACCTCAACGAGAAAACCGCGAGCCCAAGTTACCTGAACTCCTTTAACAAAATCCCTTCCGATTTTGACCACCAATTGGGCTGCATCATCAAGTCATACAATATCGCCGTACGATTCCTGTTTATTATGTGTGCTAATCGACGAATAGATAGAATAGAATAGAGAAACAAACTGAATGAGTTGTGGAGAAACAAAGCGCAGTTGTGGTGGTTAACATGGATATATAACGAGGCTATGATGGCCCGAATTAAATAACAAATGGGAAACGTTGAAATAAATGCTCATGCACTCAACGCATGTGAACCTGAAGTCCTTTGTGACACTATGTTGTTTGTTGGTGTCGTGCGTGTGTCGCATGTGTGTACGCGGACAGTGCTTTATGGTTATAGCACCACGGATGTGCGACCCACTCAGATCTGTTCGGCCCGGCAAAGCCAGTTGCTTGAGAGCAAGGCCATAGACAACAGCGTGTCTAGCCATGCCGCGTATAGCGAATACAGATACCGTGATCGTGCAGTGCATTGGTAACGGACAGCGAGGCTCGAGTGTACACCACCACGGTTGGTGGAATGTATATGGCAGTCAAAATCGTTTTCCATTTACCTGGCCATCACGTCCTCATCCACTTAACGATCTCTGTTCCCCAGAACCCAGGACAGCCATCGACCCCCGCCCCTTTCGCTTGGTGAAGACGAGCTGACATCCGATCGGCAGGTCAGCGCGTGTCTGACAGGATCATCAAGCTGGATGAGTCGGTCCAGCTCACTTCATCACGCGCCACAGACAGTTCATGATAGCAAACAGGTGCCTGAGTATCATGGCTGGACAAGTATCTGACAGGTGGACTGGTCAACCAACTCTTGGATGTCCTGCATAAGAGGACGAAGAAGTCACCTGGTGATGGCGCGAGAGTCACCCCGCCCGGAGAAGACACTTCACAATGCGTGTTGTGATGGATTCAAGATTCATTTCTGTCGACGTAGGCGTAGCTGCCCTGACATGGCGTTGAGTTTGTATGGGCAAAATGTACCTACAACAGTGTCTCGTTTCCTTGGTGTGCAGCTTGACCATCATCTAACATACAGAGATCATATAAAAACACTCAGAGACAAATGTTTTAAAGCAATTGCAATACTGAAGTATGTGGCTCGTACGTCATACGGTGCTGATAGAAAGACACTACACCTGTTGTATTGTAGTCTGATCCGCTCGAAGCTTGACTACAGGGTGCGCGGAAAGTCCTGGCGCTTTTCTGGTATGCTTGCCAGCGCGCGCTGTGATTGGTGGCCAGTCTGTCAATGGCCGCAGGCGTGACCCTCGCCGACCCGGTCAGCCGGGGGCGTGCAAATATGACCTTCGAATCGCGTTCAGTCATGGATAAACAGACGAAGCGGCACCTTGTCGCTGGCTGCCTGCGCGCGGCGGCCGGGTTCGGCTTAACCGAGGCGCAAGTTGCGGAACGATGCAGCGTTTCTCGGCGATCGGTTCAAGCGGATAAAGGCGAAGATCCGATCTGTGGAGTCCTTAGAAGATGCCCCCAGGTCAGGTCGGCCGCGGTCGCTCAGAACTCCCGAGAACGTGGCCGCCGTGTCAGAAGCAATCGAAGAAAATCCGCGGCAGTCAATCAGAAAACTGGCGAAGAAGTTCAGCTTTCCCGAGACATCAATGCGGGAATTGATCCACCAAGACTTGAACATGGAGTCCAGAGTGCTCCATAACAGGCCGCGTTTAACCGAGGCCACGCGTCTCCGCCGTCTGGAGAAGAGCAAGCTGCTGCTCAACTTCTTGAAGAGCCCGGTGACCACCGGCTTCGTTCGGATCTTCTCCGATGAGAAGCTCTTCCACGTCGACGCCCAGCTGAACCGGAGGAACTCCCGCTACCTGTCCGACCAACCTGTTGACGAAGTGGACCCCCGGATTCGGTTCAACTCCGTGAACAAGCACCCGCAGAAGGTGATGGTCCTGGGTGTCGTCGGGTCCGACGGGCAGAAATGCCCCATCATCTTCATCGACGCCAACGAGAAAATCAACAGGCAGGTCTACGAGGGGCTCCTGGACACGCACGTCATCCCCTGGGTCAAGGCGACCTACCCGGAGGGCAATTTTGTCTTCCAACAGGACGGAGCGCCCGCCCACAACGCCACCGCCATCCAAGCCAAGCTGACAGAGGAGCTCGGCGGGCCAGATCACTTCTGGCGGAAGGAGATGTGGCCGCCTCAGTCGCCCGACCTCAACCCGCTCGATTACAGCGTGTGGAGCGTTCTGCAGGATGAGGTCTAGGCCACTTCTCATCCCAACCTGGAGTCGCTCAAGGCTCGCATCGTGGCGGCGTGGGAGGCGCTGGAGGCGGCCTACATCATCAGAACCTGCAAGGGCTTCCGCTCTCGCGTCGAGGCCGTCATCGCCGCCGAGGGCGGTTACATCGAGTGAGCGGTTGGTGAAAGGATGTGGCTTGTTGTTCCCAGTCACTGTTACGACCTGTTGTTGAATATATATGAGCCAGTTGCATTTGTTTGCGAAAATGTTGAAAAGCGCCACGACTTTCCGCGCACCCTGTACGCTTGTTTTATATACAATGGCGCGTGAGCTACTACAAAGCGTACGCTTGACCCAGTACATCATGCCGCGGTACACATAATTACGGGGGCATTTCGCGTGCTAGTAGATGCTCATCAGCCTCCACTGTCTATGCGACGAGACATGCTAGACCTTCGATACGCCTGCAAAATACGACAGTTCCCGACACACCCATCTTATCCGGCAGTTTTTTTCCATGACGCGCACGCGATTCTTCGAAATCACATTAGGAGAGGAACGTCATACTATGTGCGAATGAAGACGCTCCTGGGACAAATGGAAATACGACTACAAGGAATTCGGCAATATGAAGAACTGTCTGTTCCTCCGTGGGAGCTGATCTCCCCGTCTATCGATGTTCCCCTTGCTGACAGGAGAAAGCGAAATGTCACAAAAGAGGAGTTGCACTTAAACTCGTTAGAACATATATCCACGATGTACCAAAATTGCCTCCACCTACACGGCCGGCTCGAAGGTAAACACCGGAGTGGGTGGTACCTTTGTGACAGGATCCGTCAAAAGATCATTTTCCCTGCCACCACATGCCACGGTCTTCACTGCCGAGTTGATTGCCATCAGCAAATCACTGGCATACATCGAGGTTGATGACGAGGTTTCACATGTTATCCTGACTGACTCTCTCAGCAGTCTCTTGGCATTGCGTAGTTTCTATCCCCAAAACGTCATTGTACAAGACATTTTATTACAACTCACTTCGCTCCATCGTATGGGAAAGCAAGTCACACTTTGTTGGATTCAAACACATGTATGAATCCGCGGAAATGAGCTGGCAGATCAGGCTGCAGGGCGTGCGGGATATGCGCAATGTCGTGCGCTTCCACTTCCAGCAAGTGACCACTACCAAACTATATCATCATTTCCTTACAGGCAGTGACAGGAAAGCTGGCACCGAATGGAGCAAGGCAAATTAAAGTGAATCAAACCACACTTAACGCTATGGTCATCGTCATTCGGCCGAGCTAGGAGGGACGAAGTTGCCATTTGTCGACTCAGAATTGGACACACGCTAGCAACACATATATACTTACTGTGCGGGGACGACAGGCTGAAATGCGTGAAGTGTAATGCCGCGCTGGCTGTGCATCACGTGCTGGTGACGTGCCCAGCATATGCAGAAGAACGCAGGCGGCACTTGGGATATGAAGCGCATACTCTTAGATTAGTGGCAAGGATCCGGAGCTTGGAAAATTTTGGACGACTCCGGCTCCGGCTCCCGGCGGTTCCGGTTCCGGCTCCGGGAAAAATGTACCGGCGCCGGCTCCGTACATCCCAAACGTGATAGATCCATTAAGTAAGAGCTAGGATAATTTTTTTTTTAACTAGCCCCGACCACTCAGAGGCGCTAACTTCAGACAATTATAAGTAACTTTCCAATATAAACCCTGTATCTCTCTTTAAATAAACACCAGCACCCGCCCAAATCACTTCTCGGTGTTATGACCTCGTAAACTGACGCTTGCTTCGTGCCGTATTGGAGCAATCAGAAGAGGGGAGACTCGAATCAACAACACTCCCGATCCCGCGAATGGTCCAAGGAATACCGTTGTAAATTGTAATGTTTGACCTCATCTCAAATAAGGTACAAGAACCCGTAGATGATTGAAACAATGAACTTAACTAAACTAAACATGGAACTATTGCATTGACTACTGAGGCTAGAATATGGTTTTTGGTTATTCTACCATTGTTTGCTGATATTTATACATGTTACTCGTATTTCAACATTTTTGCTTTTAAAAGTCCGTTTTCATACCATACCATACCATACTAGGTATGATGTGTTGCATTCATTTCACGTTTGCTAATTTTGGTTGTTTAATTTCACCCGTCTCGGAATCGGAGCCGCCCTGCTTTTGACGGCTCCGGCTCCGGCGGCTCCGGCTCCGCATCCCTGATTAGTGGACTTACTTGGAAACGATTCCCGATTTGTATACAACAGAGCAGTTTTGGCCTTCCTCGCGGAGATACTAGTTCAAGTCATATATGTACCTGCCTAGGTGACATCTTACTCCCCCAGACATGTTTTACCCGAACGTGACAATCTGACGCGTTTCTAAGCTAGTCTGATATGGGTGCAGTATACTCCACATGGGTTGACGCACCCTAAAACCCCAATAATCATCAGCAATGCGTGTTGTGCGCGGCCCGAAACCTTTCTACGTTACCGGTCACGTTACCGCGTAATTGATCATGTTACCGCGATGTGTAACTGAGTGAGCCAAAATTGAGCGGTTGTGCGTGACGGATGCGTCTAAAAACTTTCAGATACGAATCTCGCAAAACCACGCGCCGTCGTATACTTCATTGCAAAACTACGCGCCGTCGTACGCTTCAGTTGCCGGTAAAACTGTTTTTATAACAAGCTGTTCCTGTTTAGTTAGTTATCACCCAGGCCAATACAAGGCCAGTAAGGGTTGTTGGACTTAAAGGTCAGTTGTATTATTGGCGTCACAAATAGCTTGGTAGTCAGGTTAGGCGTATTGACACCTACATCCTGTATAGATATATTGTTTCCAACCACACATACTCGCCATTGATCTCATAAATGGATTGGCAACCAGGCCGAACGTCCCAGCATCTGAATGCCCTGCTTACGTATGCTGCTTCCCACCACCCCTATACACATGCAGGATGTACAGGTGCCAGGATGCCCAGCCTGACTGCCGCCGAGCTATTTATGACGCCAATAGTACAAGCGAGGCGAATACTAAACTATCGCTGACATGAGATGTCCGGCGATCTGCAAGCGAAACATGCTTTTTTAATTCGTTTGGAGAGGGTTTCATTAAGGTCGAGCTAGCGGTTACCGAGATCGGTCATGTCTGTGAGCCTAAAACTGTTTTTTCTGCGATTTCGTGACTTGACCTGACCCAAGGTCACGAAAGTCTAAACCGCACGCCTGCGGCACACGGCCGTTCGTTTGGTGAAGGATTCATTGAAATCGACCTAGCGGTTACCGAGATCGGCCATGTCGGTGAGCCTAAAACTATGGTTTTTCTGCGATTCCGTGACCTTTGACCTGACCCAAGGTCACGAAAGTCCAAACCGCACGCCTCCGGCACACGGCCGTTCGTTTGGTGAAGGTTTCATTGAAATCGACCCAGCGGTTACCGAGATCGGTCATGCCGGTGAGCCTAAAATTATGTTTTTCTGCGATCTCGTGACCTTTGACCTGACCCAAGGTCACGAAAGTCCAAACCGCACGCTTCCGGCATACGGCCATTCGCTTGGTGAAGGTTTCATTGGAATCGACTCAGCGGTTACCGAGATCGGCCATGTCGGTGAGCCTAAAACTATGGTTTTTCTGCGATTTCGTGACCTTTGACCTGACCCAGGGTCACGAAAGTCCAAACGGCACGCCTCCGGCATACGGCCGTTCGTTTGGTGAAGGTTTCATTGGAATCGACCCAGCGGTTACCGAGATCGGCCATGTCGGTGAGCCTAAAACTATGGTTTTTCTGCGATCTCGTGACCTTTGACCTGACACAGGGTCACGAATGTCCAAACGGCACGCCTCCGGCATACGGCCGTTCGTTTGGTGAAGGTTTCATTGGAATCGACCCAGCGGCTACCGAGATCGGCCATGTCGGTGAGCCTAAAACTATGGTTTTTCTGCGATTTCGTGACCTTTGACCTGACCCAAGGTCACGAAAGTCCAAACCGCACGCCTCCGGCACACGGCCGTTCGTTTGGTGAAGGTTTCATTAAGATCGAACCAGCGGTTGCCGAGATCAGCCATGTCAATAATTCCAAAATTATGTTTTTCTTCAATTTGGTGACCTTTGACCTGACCCAAGGTCACGAAAGTCCAAACGGCACGCCTCTGGCACACTGGCGATCGTTTGGTGTAGGTTTCATGAAGATCGAGCCAGCGGTTGCTGAGACGGTTCATGTCGGCGAGATGGTGTCGGTCAAACCGTGTCGGTGAGATTGTGTCTGTTTTTTAGTCCTTCCCCATTTTGTATGCGACAGATTTGGGTGTGGGCAGTAAGTACAACACATAACCGTACATTAAAAAGCGTGTTAAAAAAATATACGAACATCAATGCTTCTTTGTAGGGAAGTTTGAAGAAGATCGCAAAGTTATCATACATGACCTCTCACTGTAAATGACTGGTCGAGAGCCATCTGGCCACATTTTGCCGATCAAGATCAAGATGAGTAGGACCTACAACATAAAATATAAAATTGCACATTCAACGGTGGGTTTTCTGTTCATTATACGAACAGCAATGCTTCACCAAAAAACAAGTTGGGAAAGATCATCAACCTACGATAACAGCCCACCACTCACCTCTGAAGATATAAAGCTATATCTCTCGTCGACGCCATATACGACAGAGCATAATCAATGTTTCAAGATTTCTGCCCATGTCTAAACGAGGTCTGGTAAGTACAGTCAGGCGCATTTTGGAAGAACTAGATCTGGTTATTTCTTGACGTCATGAAGGTGAAAGCTGAAATTAAGGACTCGGTGCGCTTCCACGGGTCCAATTACCAACGGCTTTTCCTTTTGCAAAAAGTCGTCAGGAATTGTGGTGATTTCTTAGCTCACAATAAATGGCAACAATTTTGAAGCCGTTTGTTATTGTTTATGTGCTGCCGTCTGCCGGCACGCATGTAAGCTCTTGTGCCGCTGAGCGTTTACGGTGTCATCTAGCGGTCGAATTCAGAACTATTTTTGGAACTTATGAAACCGGGTACTTATGACTTTGGGTACTTGTGAATTCACCCTGTCTGGAGTATTTTGGAAGTTATCTGGCAACTTTTGGAACTTATGAAACCAAATCTGGCATATTTTGGAACTTATGACTCTTGGTACTTGTGACACTTGGTACTTATGAAGGTCCCCCGTGAAAATTCACCCTGTCTGGAGTATTTTGGAAGTTATCTGGCAACTTTTGGAACTTATGAAACCAAATCTGGCATATTTTGGAACTTATGACTCTTGGTACTTGTGACACTTGGTACTTATGAAGGTCCCCCGTGAATTCACCCTGTCTGGAGTATTTTGGAAGTTATCTGGCAACTTTTGGAACTTATGAAACCAAATCTGGCATATTTTGGAACTTATGACTCTTGGTACTTGTGACACTTGGTACTTATGAAGGTCCCCCGACCGCGAGAGCGACCGCAAGATTAGGGAGTTATCTTGGCGCAATGGTGCGTAATTTTGCGCTGTTGAAAGATGAGTTGAGTAGTTCACTGTGATGTATGATTGTGTAAGGCACTAGGAAGTTGCAAACAAATTTAGGTGGTACGTTTTCATGGCATTGTGGTTCCTGGATGGTGCTTTTCCATGTTCCTCTTTGCACCAATATTGAGTTTGTGAAAGCTAGGCGTTGTTAAGCCATTTCTATATGTGGCACTGAAGCACCAACTGTTGTTGAAATTCCACCCATGGATCAGTGTCGGGATTAGTAAAACAGCTGTTTCTATATGCTCAGCATCCATAATATTATCCTCTCAAGAAATAAGTTCTTTCACTTTTATCATTTGTATGTTTAATGTTAGGTAGTATTGTGCTTTAAGGTATTCAAGAAGCAAGCTTTGCACACATTTTACCTCAATAGAGCAAACAAGGGGTAGATTAAGCAGTACATTTGTGATCCAATGCAATTTGTTTAACTCTTAAGATTTTTTTTAATGCAATGCTTATGAATGTAGTTCACATCAAGTGCCTACTCATTCCCTCTGCAAGTGCTTACTTTTCCATTGGTAGGCAAAATAGCATGAACAAACATGGCATTTAATTGGTTAATATAGTTTTGCATATACCACAATTTGTTTGTAATCTGACAACTCAGCCTAACCTTGCTGAACCTTCCATATACAAAAAAGGATACAATTTCACCTGGCCTAACCATTTGGTGTGTCGGATGTGATGGGTGGGTCGTACAAGATGGGCGTGTCGGAAACTGACGCATTTTGCATGCGTAGCAAAGTCATAGCATTTCTCGTATCATGCTCAATAGTGGCTCATGGGCATCTGCCAGTATGCTGATCGTGGGAGAGGTCAGAAATGCTCCGGTAATTATTCGTAACGCAGCATGGTGTTTGGGTCTAGAATTCGTTTTATGGTCGCAAACGCAGTTATATATAGGACATGCATAGTCGAGATTCGATTGAACCAGACTGCGGTAGCGCAGGTGTAGTCCTTCCGTCAGGCCCATGCGACGTTCGGGAAGAACCAGCGTTGGAAAAGTGGCCCTTTTTTGGAACTTTTGCAATCCAAAGAATTATACACTCCGGAAAAAATACACTCCTTGCATTGCTGGATGAAGACATACTTAACTAGCAAGACAGCTAGATGTCATTATACAATAGTGATAACTTGGGTGGAGAGGAAAATTCAGTCATACTGGGTCCCCTACCACATGAAGTTTCCAGTATAATTGAGGATAATACACATTTGTTATTTCGAGTCATCTGTAGGCACATTCCAAGAGGAGGCAGGAGTAAAGCCGAAAATGAGATGCCAGCCAGATTGGAAGAATATCAGTTTGCTAGCATGCACAAGTACAACATATGTCAATGGATGGCAAAATATGGATCACTGCAGTCTGAATATGATCTTAATGCCACTGAACATTCCATATTTCACAACATTCCATCTTCCATATCATTCCATAACATTCCATTTGTGCATGTGCGATTTATGGTGAGGTGCAGGTGAATTAATAAACAGCCACCGGTGCATTCATGTGTATGTTTTCCATTTGTGGACAAACCTCAGAACAGAGTCCAGATGTGCTCAGAAGATTGTATGGATGAACACCAAGAGCTATAGTGGCATCCACACAACTGGTAAGCCGCAAAGTGTAGCATTCCCCCAAATCTCCAAAATACTGGTGGATATGAGCCATGTTTTGCTACAGCATAGGAATTGTCATGGGCACTATTACTTTTCCACACATGTTTTACACACAGTTTGCCTCCATGAAGCATACAAAGGTATTAGGTTTGGCTAAATTATGCTAGATTATTTTTTTTTGTAAGTTATCCATTCATCAAATTCCTTTCGGAATCATTCAGGAATATAAAAGTTTTTGAATTTTAAAAAACACTCGGGCTAGCATAGGCTGTTTAGTTAGCATAGGGGTCATTCCACGTCAAATCGCACAAGAAATTCCCCGACCCCCTCCGATTTCGATGAAAATTGGTACACCTGTAGTACCAAGTAAAAGAACACATCACGCCAACTTTTAGCCCAGAGTGACCTCTGGGGTCAGATCTAGAGGTCATCCTAGGCCACGATTTTTTACTGATTTGACATCAATAAATTGCAAATATCTCGTGTGTTATTTAACTTAGCGGAATGAAATTGGTGTCAAAATGTGCAGAAGCCCTGGGCCATTCAGAAATATGGCAAAAGTTGCACGTGACCTCCCCGTGACCTTTGACCTAACCAGGTCAAAGTATACAAATATATTTTTATATATGTTTGCCTGCCCCTAATTCGACGAAACGGTGCTATATTAATGGTCGTGATATTATCTAAGAACCTGCAAAAAAGAAAGGTGGAGACTTGAAAACTTTTTGAGATATCGGCCTTCGCATGCATGCATGTCCCCAGGCTATTTACCATATTATCGATGATAACTCTGGTTACCTTCGTCCGATTATCGTCAAATTTGTTGCGCAAGTCATCGGTGGCAAACTGAACTATTTTCCACATTTTCAGGTTGACATGACCTCACATGAACTAACATGACCTTGGGAAGTTTGTATTGCCTAAATACATGCAATATTGCAACTTACGTGAATATTCATGGCCATGATATGATTCATGATAACCGAGAAATCGATAACATTGAGTACCGAAAGTGGACTAATACTGATAGGTCCACCTTAGAGGTGGTTACGCAAACTTCTGAAGATTTTGTGCGATCATTTTGCGAGCAGCTGGAAATACTTGTAAAGCATGATTTTGTCGCCCGTGCCCAAGGCAATTATCTGAAAGGCCTAAAGGAAACACTAGCTCCTGCAGAGGTAATTGTTATTGGAGATTTTTCCGAAAACTACGCTATGGTTACACAGGATGAGGTACAGTCCCATCACTGGAACAAACTGCAGGTGACAATCCATCCGTTTGTGGCTTATTGGCGAAACAACGCAGGGGACCTCAAACATTTGTCTTACTCTGCCATTTCCGACTGCCTGACGCATGATACTGTGGCTGTCCACCTGTTTCAAGGAAAACTCATTGAGCGCCTGGAAGCAGAATTAGACCAGCGCCCCAAGAAGATATTTTATTTTTCAGATGGGGCTGCCTCGCAATACAAAAATTGTAAGAATTTCCTAAATTTGGCAGAGCATTCCGTCGACTTTGGAATAGACGCCGAGTGGCATTTCTTTGCAACCGCTCACGGAAAGGGACCGTGTGATGGCATTGGTGGGACGTTGAAAAGGTTAGCTAAAAATGGAAGTCTGCAAGGAACTCTGATTGAGATCCCGGACCAGTTTTATCAGTTTGTAAAAAACCATGCCACCGGCACGTGCGTGGAGTATTTTCCCAAAACCGAGTGGGTCAAAGAAACTAAATCGTTGAATGACAGATTCGCAGCTGCTCGCACAATACCGGGAACAAGGAATGTCCATCGTGTTACTCCGTCTCCACGTAATGGTATGGTGGTTGTGAGATGGTTTTCCGGCAGCGAGACGGGCCGTGAGGTACGTGTGGCGAAAAAGGTTGGTAGTTCTTCGTGAATATACGGTACTGCTGTTCAACTTGTTTTATGGTCGCGGCTATTTGCATATCAGAAACATTTACTGGCCCTCCCGATAAAATGTTAGTACGAAACGCACGCGAGCTGAAACAATATATTCAGGCTATAAAAACCGAGGAAACATATTTTTGCGCGAATAACTTTTGCCAAAATAAAGATAGAAATATAGTTTTGTTACAATTCTATTTTCCTCGTCAGGCCGCGTTGATTGATGTATCACATGACTTAGCTAGCTGAACATTTGATCCTGACCCCAGTTTACCTCTAGGTCACCCTAAACCGAGGTCAAGTGATGACCTAGCTTGATCATATTATACATCATGATTAACCAGAGGATCTCGATGGCATTAAAATTATTTCTCTATCTTGATTCTATATAACGTTATTGACGAAAGTGTGACATGACCTCATAGTGACCTCACGTGACCTTGCAGAGGACACTTGTTCAAAATAAAACTTGGCTCGTTTGGAGTAGCCTAACCTAAAACTAGGTAATATAGCCTGTACGAGCCAAATTCAGCGTTTTTTGTTCAGGATGTTTCCCTGTTGGCTTGTAATGGAGAGGTCACTGCCAGGTTATGTGAGGTCAGGTCAACTTGAAAATCTGTCAAGTAGTTCAGCTTGCCACCGATGATTTGCCCACCAAATTTGACGATAATCGGACCAAGGAAACCAGAGTTATCATCGATGATATGGTAAATAGCATCGGGGCATGCTTCGATTTGGTCCTATGACAATACCTACTCAAAGGCCGATATCTCAAAAGTTTTAGAGTCTCCGCCTTTCTTTTTTGCACGCTCTTAGATAATATCAGGACCATTAATTCAGCCACGTTTAGTCGAATTAGGGGCAGGCAAACATATAGAAAAATGCATTTTTATATTTTGACCTCGTTAGGCCAAGGGTCACGGAGAGGTCACGTGTAACTTTTGCCATATTTCTGAATGGCCTAGGGTTTCTGCGCACTTTAACACCAATGTCGTTCCGCTAAGTTAATTAACATCTAATATATATGCATTTGATTGTTGTCAAGTCGGTAAAAATAGGCGACCTAGGATGACCTCTAAATCTGGCCCCAGAGGTCACCCAGGGCTGAAAGTTGGCGTGTGAGGTTCGTCCACTTGGCACTACAGGTGTATCAATTTTCATCAAAATCGGAGGGGGTCGAGTTCAAAATAGCTAATTCTTGTGCGATTTGACGTGGAATGCCCCATAGGCCATTTACTTTTCATTTCTTAATTCATTTTAATACTTTTAATTAATTGCTTATAAAAAAAAATTTATTAAAAAAAGATTTTCTTGCATCCAGTTAAGCTGCAGCTTTTTCTTCATTTATAACATCACATTTCATGGTATATTTCCCAACCAAACCTGAGCCACTTTTTTGGTGTCATTTTGCTACCCAACTGCCAGTGGTTTCCGCATGCGATAGGATGAGCGATAAACGATAAACGATAATTATCGCTGTTAAGTAAATCGGTTATCGTTATCGTTTATCGCTAAATTTTCAAAATTATCGCTCATCCACTTATCGCAAGTTCCAAAAATTATGAACGATAAACGATAAAATGTAAAACGGGATGATGGAAAAATGGAAGACGATCGACAGTGTATGCCGCGCGACAGTGTGTGTGCGCAACCTGTTGCCATCTGCTAAGTGTACAGATCTGTCAGACGGCCGACGGGTGGTATAAATTTGCGCGGCGGGCCGGGCAGAGGTCAGTCACAGGGGGGTCCACTCCCGCATATCTGGCAACTATCCAAATCTTCAGGTTAAAATAAGCCTATTTTCAAAGTTAATCGTCATTGAGATAATTGGATTATTTCATTATCATTTGAAAATAGCATTCTGTACTCAGTGTAAAGAACTTGAAATAACATGTAGTTATTGATTGAGGCTTATTTTCAAAAAAAACCTTTAAGAACTGGCATTGTTCTACACTCCCGCATATCTGGCAACTATGCATATCTTCAAGTTAATATTAGCCTATCTTCAAAGTTAATCATAATTGAGATAATTTTATTATTTCATTATCGTTTGAAAATAAAATTGTTTACTCAGTATAAAGAATTTGAAATAAGATTTTGTAGTTATTGATTGAGGCTTATTTACATAAAACCTTTAAGAACTGGTAGGGACGATGGACATACGAGGGTTTGTCAAAAGCATATTCCTCGCGCCGCAAAACAGACGACGTTACGCATGACGTACGAGGGTTTATCGAAAGTGGTTGCGTCGAAAATATAATTACTTCTGCCGGTATGTCGGTACTTACGGTACGGTATACAGTATATACTGCAAATAAACTTTAAGTACACTTATTTAAGCTTTATTTCTTATCGCTTTTGTTATCGCTGTTAAAAAACAATTATCGTTATCGTTTTATCGTTTTATCGCTATCGCTGTTAATTTTGTGAAATTTTTTATCGTTTATCGTTTATCGTTATCGCAAACCTTTCTTATCGTTTTATCGTTATCGCAGGTCCGAAAATTAGTTATCGCGGAAAGCACTGCCAACTGCACTTGCCAAAAAAATGTGCAGTCACATCATGTAAGTACCTACATTATGAACATATTCATAATCATTGCACGATAAAATAAATTTCAAGAAATCAAATCACCTTAAACTGCAAATTTGTTCATTCAGAAAGTCAGACCAGAAATGTTAAGAGTATAATGGTATTCAATGGAGAATATGGACAGGATGCACCTAATAATTCCTGAACATTTCATGAAAGCACAAATAATGCTTGAATACATGCATATCTATAATATCTGCAGTCAATGTGCACTGAAGAGGCCCAGCCCCCATTTTGAAAGAAAAACATTCATGCTTCAAAATTAAAGTGAAAGTGAAAACAAAATTTTGAAGTGAAAACAAAATTTTCCAGACAAAAGCAAAGCAATCAGTTTTGTTCATTTCTACGCTTGTCGGCAAAACATCGCAGCAATTAATATTATCATGTCCTGCTCCTTGTATTATCTGAAGATTTCCCGTCACACAACACAAGCTTACAGCTTTGGTTTATCCAAATCAATAACTCGAATTACCGCGAAGATATTTGATATAGGTAAGTAGGTAGGTACCTACATAGTCAGATAATACAACCTCTAATACCTCGAGCCAAACACGCAGTCAATTCCTTCCAGATGGCAGCGAAAAACTTTAAAGAAAATCCTTCGTTGAATAAAAAAACCACTACGCTCCGCTAACCAAATATAGGAATTCACCTTCACCAGCCCGACCGCGTTCTTGGATTCAATGAGTTCACCGCTCTCCATCTCCCACTCCGGCAGGAGCTATTTGAACCATTGCCACGAAAAGCCATGGATAATGCATTTCTTCTTGGTTCCTTGGAGAATGATATGTTCTGCATCAATTGGGATGGATAAAACTGTTCATATTTATATTATTAAGCAGTCAGGAGCGATGTACATAAAAGATATCGGAAGGATTTTCCACATGAAAATTGCCTGAATGGTACCAAAACGTTCCTAAAACCTGCTAACACTTTGCTCCAAAATGAAGACCCATAGAACCAGAAATTTCACCTTCTTTCGATTTCATGACTTATATTGTTTCTGAATTTCATCAACAAGCGGGAATAGTTGCATTCATGCCACTCCGACCGCGAGGTTTCCCCACTCCGGACACATTCAGATTTACGTTTGTTGACCTAATACTCTACACTCTTATAAGCCTCATTCTGATCCAATGATTAATTTCTTCCCACAGTCCTGATTATTATTAATTGAGAAAAAAGTTGCCTGTAATTCTCTTGGCAATTTTCTCTAACTTATTTTTATTTTTTGGTATTTCATAGCAATCATGGCGCGAAATGAGACGCTAATTTCCGCTCGTCCGTGACGATAGTCTGATTTACAGCAGCAATTTGCCCGCCCGTCTAGTCGCTTTTCATCCTTCCAAATCATTCCTTGCTTCTACTAAACATTCCAGACATGAACTAAAAAGTGCATTGAAATACATTTAATATTAATAAGGATTGACTTCAATATTTTTTTTCAGCTCTCATTTGAAAAAAAGAAAATTTCATCGTGGAGAGAATAAAAGATTTTAGACGGATTGTTTTAGTATAACTTTCCTTCAACCATTATATATTCCGAAACCCATATCCCGAAGTAACATTTTAGACCCTCCCATTTTAGACCCAGCGGTGCACGAACGTCCTGCTCTCGAGGTATGTTGTGAATTTGTATTAGTTATGCGGTGTTGGTACCTATGCTAGGAGTGGCAGGTATTGATATATAAACTTGGTTGACATCGATTAAGTATACTTTTGTGTTCATTTTCTCTACCATTGCTCAGGAAGTTGCCTTATAAGTCATTCACGTAACGTGGTGGATGACTTCAGACGACGATGTGTGGTGGACCCCATCTGGTTGTCTGTGAGACACTAGGATAAGAACCTAACAAATTACTTAGACGTTTTATTCTTGAGGAAGAAGAATTATCGGGTTATTTTACGACGCATTCAACCGCAAGGTCGCATAGCGCCGCCACCCTATATCACACCGATTGGTCGTGGGTGGACTGCAAATGCCGCCGGCCGTGAGATTCGAGTCCCACGCTCCACCATCTAGGCTACCGGGGCCCCTGGGTTTTTGTTCTTCATTCCAGGAGACATCACTGCATTTTTCAAAATTTATACACTTCGTTATATATAAAATGTATATACTCCGTTACTTGGTGCTTCAACATACACCCCATAATTTGGCAAACTGGGAAATTATACACCCCATAACATAGTGCCTCTCAAGATTATACACTCCATACTTTGGCAAGCCAAAAAATTATACACTCCGAATCCAAGACTGAGAAGTGAAAATCCAACACTGGGAAGAACACTTCATTACGTTCATGGTTTTAAAACACTTGTGTCGGAGCGCCTTCATGTGTTCTCTGTATGAAAGACTATTGCCAAATTGCACACCAAGAAAGCGAGCCGCTGGCACACAGAGAACGTCTTGACCGTGAAGTCTAACTTCATGTTCGGACAGTTGCGACGACGACGGCAGAAATGAACCTCTTCTGTCTTCGCAATAGAAAATCTGAAACCACTCCGGCGTCCCCACTTTTCGAGGTGATAAATTGCGAGTTGCAGCTGTCGCTTCATCAGAGAGGTTGACGAGCTGCATATCCAAATAGTAAAATCGTCAGCGAAAAGTGATCGTCCAATTGAAGGCAGTGAGCCGCCGATGTTATATATTATAATAAGTGAAAACAGGGGCGTGCTCCAGACGCTCCCTTGAGGAACTGTGGGATACGGTGACGCCAGGGACCAAACCGACAACCATGCCACACTCGCGCGCCATGCACTTCAATACTTTATTGACTCACATCGATGCATATCCACATCCCGCCGAGCGAACGGCACACGCCAAAATACAACGGTGAAAGAAATACGTAATTCGCCTACGGCAGGTCATGCCGTGACGAATGCCGTGGTGACGCCCAACAACACTGGTGAATCAGGCAGTCAGAAGCCGCCGCTGCCGCCGCCGACCCTCCCGAGCAACGTCGCTACACAGGCAAAACACACGATCACCACACATGGTCGCACGCTGTCTACTGACACAAGTGTCCGGCACGTCAACAAACACGCAGACTAACAGGTGACACTTGTGGCGCCGCCCGGCCGCCTCCCTGCCGCCGTACAGTGGCACATCCGCCCTGCCGCCCCGCTGCCACAGGGCGGGGTGACCGCCTCACTGCCGCCTTACAGTAGCGCGTCAGCCTTGCCGCCCCTTCCCCAGGACGGAGTGACCGCCGCCCCGCCGCCGTGCAGTAGTGCGTCAATCCTGCCGCCCCCTTCCCCGGGACGGGGTGACCGCCCCCAGTCAGCAAGCACGACGGCCGTCAAGAAATAGCGTCACGTGTCGCACACCGGAAATTATCACTCACCTGGAAAACGACCAATGATAGCATGCGACATCCGGCGTGCGCGGAAAAAAGGCGACAGTCGTACGCTTGCTCAGGTGCGGTTGTTCAGATGAGCATACCATACTCGTCGTACTGGTCAGACTCGTACTGGTCGTCCGAGCACTCATCCTCATTGTCGAAGCCGTGGTAGGCACCAAACATATCCTCGATGTCGTAGTCAAACTCGTACTCGTCAAGGTCGGCACCTTCGTCCCACATGTCAAAGCCGCGCATGTGCAACGGCACAGTGTTGGTGTCCTGCAGGCGGAGCGGGCTCGGCGCTGGCGGCGACGCGCTCACATCCACATCGGTACCTGTCGGCACAGGGCGGCCGGGGTCACAAGGCCGCCGAGGCTGCACCCGATGCTGCCGCCGCCGCCGGTCGCCCGAGTGGCGGCGCTGACGCGGCTGGAGCCGGCAGAGGAGGTCGGCGGCAAGCTGTAGCACTGCGGGAGTTCTACGGGTAACTTGCAGCGCGGTTCCTGCCGGCAGAGCCAGAGGTGGTGAGCGCCAGTGCACCACACGGCCGGCACCTCGCTGCTCGACGTTCGACAAACGCAGGCCACGTAAGCTGAAAATGAGACTCTCGTTGGCTGGTTTCGTATTGACGATTTCCCGCAGGATGCTCCGATGGTGTTGTACGCTCGTACTTCCCAATCCGCTATACAAACAGGGAGCTTCAAGCCAAGTCATTACTTAGCGTATATACGCAACATAGGCTGCCACTTACGCAAAATGAACGACTTTTCGTTGGTTAGCTAAGACGTTGGACAAAAATATGAATCGACATCGAGCAAGAAAATACATAGTAAGAAAAATGAAGAGCGGGACCAGAGAACAGTTCTAAAAAAACATAGGCTAACATAGTAAAATGTTCTGCGCTTCTAGAAATGAAGTCAGTCAAAGGTTAACCACTCTCTCCATTAGCTTACACAGTGATGAAGTGGGCAATATCGAACGGTAATGAGTGGGGTTATCGCCGCTGTTACTGAGCTTTAGTAACGGCATTATTATTTCCCTCCGCCATGCGGATGGGAAACATACCCTAGTTCAGTCTGTTGAAAATAGTGAGAAGAACATGCTTTGCGCAAGTCGGTAGGTGCTACAGCATTTCATCGTACACTGCGTCCGGTGCGGAGGCGAGCTCAGCCCGAATAAACAGCAGGCTGTAGTGCAGTTGTTCAGTTGTGTTAAAACTGATCTCATCCTAACACCGGACACGGTGTTGCAGGAAATTTGGGTCAGTATGCTGGCTACGCTTCGCAATAGCGCGGCCAATGTGGTTGGCTATCTCAACTGGATCAGTCACGATATTTCCTCCAATGTTGGGGGCGGGTAGTGGGACTGAATTAAACTGCGCAGAAATCCTTTTCATGTGCGACCATACTTCGGATGTTGATGCTGTTCGGCTAATCTTCCCTACATATGCTTGCCAGGATGAACGTTTCGCGGCACGTAAGATCGTCGAGCCAGTGCTTTGGCCTTTTTAAACGCTAGCATATTTTACATAGTGCTTTGCTTGTTCAACTCCTTAAGAGCCCGCTTGCGGGCGCAGATAGCCTGTCTGCATTCCTCGGTCAACTGGAATACGGCGCTGAGTGCCAGAAGTGCGTGGAATGCACTCATTGACGCACTGGAGAAGTCGCGATGTAAAATCTTCGACAATTGTACAGGGATTTTAATTGTCTGTTGTAGTTAGTTATTTGAGCTTTCGGGCGCTTCGACTGCTCTGGTCATATAGCGCCCATAACTCATATGATTATGGTGGCGCCGTTAGAAGCAGTACCCAGTGTCAACACGGGGACACCGTTTTATTTTGTTACAAAGTTTACGCGTCCTGACTATCGGTGAGGGGTATATATAGTCAAAAACGACAATTGGGATAAGAAATCAAGCAGTTGCCCTGATTTGACAATGGGAGAACTGCTGGAAAGAACATTGCTTAGAGAGGCCACACGGAGAGATCCAAAATGACGTCTACGTTGGTCAGCATATAAAGGACACGAGATCAGAACATGGTGGACTGTCAGTGGTGATCGACATCCGGCGCACTGGGGTCTGTCGCCACCGCACAGCAGGTAACCGTGCGTGACGTAAGTGTGCCAATCCGAAGACGACACAATGTCACCTCTTTCCTAAACATACGACGGGACGAACCCCCATGGTTCCAAACGTGGCTTGGTGGCTCTCAGCTTGTTCGCTTGGGTTGCGTCCCACATTGTTTGTCACTTCTTGAGGAGGAAGATGGAAATCTGTCAGTAATGATCCGTGGTGGGAAGTGGTAGCGACCGAGTGCACGGGGCATGCGCTGCTCGCCTCGCCGCAGCGTCAGCTAACTCGTTCCCAGCAATTCCACCATAGCCAGGAAGCCAACACAGAACCACCCGCCGTGCCAAGCGGTGCACAGCGGATAAGACACCTTAGAGTATCACTCAACAGTGGGTTTGAGGGATAAAATATGTTCACGGGCTGAAAGACTGCTCAAGGAGTCAGTAAAAATCACATGATGATCATCTCCTGATACTTCGATATAACAGAGCGCTTTCAAAATGGCGACAAGCTCCGACGAATATACAGATGCGTGCTTCGGGAGGGAAAATGATCGGGTGACAGCTGCAAACAAATGCGCCGCCAACACCACCTTCCGTTCGAGAGCCGTCAGTATACGTGGTCACCTATCCATATAATGATTCGATGTGTTCAAGGGCCCGTGGCGGAACTTCTGGAGAGACATCAGTTTTTTTGTGGTCTTAGCGAGTGAAAAATCCACCTCGGGTGCGACCAACTCCCATGGGCGGGGGTCTCCATGTGCTCAATGTTTCGGATTCCTTGGAGCCTAACTTGGCTTTCTTGGAAAAGCTTACGTAAGCGCACACCGAACGGAGCAACACTCAACTTTCGATCTGTGGAGAAGATGGCCGGCAATCGTCGCGTGAAAACATGTCAGTAAGCGGAGTGACCAGGGAGCTGGCGAAGCTCGCAGGCGTAACGCATTCCCAGCCTTTCTCTGCGCAAACAAAGAGTGCGCCTCGGCTAGAAGACCTAACTTCGGTGAGGTACGACATGCTCCTGTTGCTATACGGATAGTCGTGTGATGGACGGTATCAAGTGTGCGTTTGTTGGCTGCAGCTGTGCCGTCATAGATAAAACTGGCGTAATTGAGCTTTCAGCGTATCGAGGAACGATATAGCAACGTAAGCATATCTCGATCTGCACCATAAGAAGTAAGAGCAATGGATTTCAATATGTTCAGTGCATTAAAACACTTTCCACGCAGGGTCTTCAGGTGCTGCTCATATGTAAGACGTCGGTCAAATCCTACTCCTAAAAATCGCACGACGGGCTGGACGGGTGCATTCTTACCATACAACTTAATTTGCATATCCTGCCATCGACGGCGACAAAAATGGAGGGCAACAGTTTTTGTTGCTGAAAACGAAAATCCATTCCCATTCGCACACTTTTCCAGGCTCGCAACTGCTAGTTGCAGCTGCCTTTGCAATGGTGGTGTTTTTGAGGAGCAAGTCCAAATAGCCCCAAATAGCCAAGTCATCTACGAATAGTGAACGTCTCATGGCCGGCGGGATATAATCACCAATGTCGTCTATCATGACGCCGAATACGGTACGCTGAGTACGCTTCCCTGTGGGACGCCGTTTCCTTGTACGAACCATCGGGACAGGTTGTTCCTGATGCTTATTCGAAATCTTCTTTCTTTAAAAAAAAAGTTTTGTAAAAAGTTGCCCATGTGGCTACGGATTCCTTTCTTGAAAAGTTTCAGGAATCTGTGGCGCCAAGTGGCATACGCTTTTTGAATGTCAAAGAAGACTACACCTAGGTGGCGCTTTCTCGGTTGGTTATTTGGGCTTAGGGGCGCTTTGACTGCTTCGGTCATACAGCGCCCATATGAACACATCGCATAGGATTTGGGATGTATCTGCGCACCTTGACACGAATATATCCTACGAGAGCTGTCGCTGGGAAGTCGGGTGTATTAACCTGTCCCGTCTCGGGTGGAGGGGGGTCTTCAACCGCCCCCTCAGGTTTTTCGCGGATAGCCGACGAACGGCGCACGGCATCGCGCCCAAATTTGGCATACCTTTCCCCACATCGATTTGGCATGCTGATTCAAAATTTTTAAGTCCGGCCATCTAGGGTCAACGAGTTAGTCAAGGTCAAGTAAGGTCATCTCCAAAAAAGTTCAACCAGTCGTCACGCTTTAACGGATGCAGATATTTTAATGAAACTTTCAGCGTTTGCTTATCTGTAGGGATGCAACAAAACCTCCGAGTTGATTTGTTTCGTTTTTGACTACATAAAATGTTTGCACATTTGCCAATTGCGGCTGAAATAGAAAATTCTGGCTAAAATAAGCATTTTGTCTTGGGGCAAGTTGACTTCCAAAAACGTTTCTCGGTCTGCTCTACCCATTGGAAAAGGAAAATTAAAGAAAACTTGAAAACTCAAAATTTCAAAAAATCTAATTTGTCTTTTTAGGGGGCGAAAAAATTATAGCCCTGGTCGATTTCGCTGTCCTTTTCTCATTCCACATAAATTTTGTTTTTCGTATATCCCCCAAAATGAACTCCCCAGAGACAAAAACATAATGTAAGTCGTAAAAAACCGTGAAAATCTAGCCCCCTGGTTACGTCACATTTGGGGGAATAGTTTTGGAGGGCGGACCCTGACCCTACTCGTCGAGCGGTTTCCGATGGCACCTCTTTCGTTTTTGTGCGATGCTTAGTTTGGATTTTACAGGGGCCTTCAACCGCCCCCCCGAGTCGGGGTGTGAGGATTTGACCGGAAAGACGGCGCGGGTTAAAGGTCAAGATAAGATTGTTGGTGTGACGCAACTCAGGTCCCTTTCTTGTGCTAATACGACGAGCCTCTGTGACTCCTAACTCCGAGAGGCAGTCCACTACTTCCGCATCAGACACATTTCTCAGGTCGAAACAGTTAATTATGCCCTTGAACGAGTTCTTTGTCTTGTGGGCCTCCGTAATCATTGGAATGGTCACTTCCCGTTTGATATTATCATCTCGCATACTGTATATGAAAAAATCAGCTGAGAGCGTTTTCTCCCCATCTTCACCCCTTGAAAACTCTACTTCTAATCCTCCGTTGGTTGGTTGGTTATTTGTTTTACGACACTTCGACCGTTGAGCCATGAAGCGTCGTCAATCTTTCACGCCGATTGGCCGCGGGCGAAGAGTAGCGACAGGTGAGACTCGAACCCACAACCTTTCGATTGTAAGACGGGCAACTTACCCCTAAGCTACTCGTCCCCTTCTACACCTCCGTCACGCAAAGCCTGACATCTGGTGATAACTCCGAATCTGTCACATTCGTCACATCGTTGAATGTCGCTAGTTGCTTGGAGCCTTCATGTGCTCGTAAAATGATCATTCGGGGGCATGCCTCGTTTGAAGACGATCGATTTGTCTGGCCCTCATGAGAGGAGCCAGGAGTGATTTTTGTTGTTCTGGATTCCATGTGATTGCTTGTTTTCCACTCCTCGGGCGCCCCACCACATAGTAGTCCAACAGGATGGACTCCCGAGGAGCTATACGGGGCGGGCGACACCTTCACCCGGCCGGGAGAGAGACTCACCACCCCGACCGGGATCCAGCGCCGCCCACCCATTGACCCCGGCCGGCCGGGCCGGCAGGCACTGGGAAACCCAGGCCCCCAGCCCGAGGCGAACAGCCACTTGGCCCGCGTGAGGCCCCACGGGCCAGCCCGCCCCTCAGGAATATCAGGGCCAAAGAGGAGTGTTGATCCCCCGTCGCAACTAGTACCGCGCGACGAGGGACTTCAACCTCCAGGACTCCGTCAGCCCCAGGGGCGGACCGAGGGACGCAGCTACCCCAATAAAACTGAGCTGGTGGGCAGGACCGGGAAACTTGTCCGTCCTGCTTGCTTATAGTAGGGATGGTTGGTGTTACAGGGCCAGGCGAAGGACGTGGATGTTGGGATGACATGGCGTATGGATGGAAGGACGAGTGAGGCACTCTGCGTCTGACCTCTCGCCGGCTTCCTGGTGGTCTGGCCGCCGGATCCTGGAGGCAAGCAATCCCCCCACCACGAAAAGGTGATACCTCGTCAGGGGGTGGGGGGTGTCTGTTGTAAAAGCCATCTGTGCCCGAGAGCAGGAAAGGCGAGGATGGATATTATAATATTAGAATGAGAACGAGGACGAGGGTCAGGGTGCCAAGAATAACTATGAGCACGAGGGCGAGAGTAAGAATGAGTATAGAGCGGTCACCTCAAGGCAGCCTGAGGGTAAGGTTGAGAGTAACAGCGAGAGCATATATGCCACCCCATACCAGGACGCCGAGTGCAAAAATAACAGCGAGGAGAGGTACGCCACCCCATACCAGCATAACGAATAGTGCGCGAGTAGAAGCGAGGACAGGTATGCCACCCCCAAGCCAGTGTGACGGCGAGGGCGACAGTAAGAATAATGACAGGGACGCTACCCCACGCCAGTCTGAGAGCTAGGGTGTGGGCGAGATTAACGGCGACGACAGGGGGCTCGAGCCAGAATGAAGGCGAGAGCGAGGGCGAGATTAATGCCAGAGCGGGTGTTCCTACCTCCTACGTATATCGTGACGTCACGATCCGATGACAGCTGGCTCCTGAGATCGTCCACAAGCGATTGAGTCGCGGCGTTGTGCACGCCGCTCAGATTCAGCAGGGTCAGCGACCGGCAATCCAGAGTGACACTGCCACCAAACAGATAACGTGACAACACAGATATGGTCAGTTCATCCGCAGTAGGTCAGATATAGCCGACAAAACTACAGCTTTGACCTCGGGTCACAGCACACGTCATACCACAGCACAGGCCAGGTACAGCCAACAAGACTACATCCCTAGCCTTGGACCACCCAGCACAAGTCGAATCACAACACAGACTTAGTCACGTAGAGTCGTTCGGATATACCAATCCCGTACCAATCTTCGGTCGCCACCTACGGCGGCACTTGGCCAACGTGCCGCCTGTGCCGGATTTATTTGCTGCTCGTCCCGATGTTTTATTTTTATTTTTATTTTTAATATGACATGTACGACTCCCGGTTCGGCTGGTTTGTGAATTTGACCTTACCTGCTATGCTGTTTTATTTAATTGACGGGATGTCATAGTTGTCACAAGTACATGGTGGATTACCTCAATATAAATATGTCTGCATAGCTGACATTACACCCTCGACTTTTGATCGCCAAACAGGGTTTACATCACAACACAAGCATCCAAAAACCACCGACCACAGACTCTCCCCAGGCCACTGACCACAGGTCTTCTCGCCAGGCCACTGACTATAAGTCCACCACCGATCACAGATCTTCTCCCTGATAACTGACCACAGATCCGCCTCTCGACCACTGACCACAGTTCCGCCTCCCGACCACTGACCACAGATCCGCCTCCCGACCACTGACCACAAGTCCACCACCGAACACTGACCAGAGATCTGCCGCGACCACTGACCAGCGACCACAGGTCTGCCTTCCGATAACCGACTACAGATTCCCCCGCCCAGACCACCTACCGCTTGACACCGTCGGCGGTGAACTGGGCTTGTACCGCGTATCCCTCAGCCAGGTGCAGCTCAGTCAGTGGCAAGTCGTGTAGGGTCTCCAGGGTCGAGTCCGACACGACAGTCACGAAGCACAGCCGCAGCACGCGCAGCTCCCTGAAGCGGCGTAGCTGACCGAGACCCTCCTCAGTCAGCATGGTGCACCCTGGGGAAACGCCGTCAGAGTCAACGTGGTGCACTCTGTGGAAATATAGCCAGTCAGCATGGTGAACCCTGTATCAATACAGCTAGTCAGACGCACGGTGCGAATGATATTTTGAAATCCTAGATTATTATTTTTTGGGTGGGATGGGGTGGGGGAGCATTACATTTGGAGACGCTAAGTTTCTTCCTGCTTGCGATATTACGAACTCTCTCTTGCACCTTACAGTGAGTTTTAGGAAGTATTATCAATGAGGATCCAGTTTTCATCCAGTATCAAACAGCATTATTTAAGATTCAAACGAGCAAAAGGAGACGAACATTTTCCGAAAACGATGTTTGGATTTTAAAAAATCCAGGTGCAGGGCTGTTTCCCAACCCTGGTCAACTGAACCTGATGGTTGTGTCTGAACGCCAGCGATCAGACACAACCATCAGCGTCCTCCTAATAGTCTGACATACCACAGTCATCCGTCATCCAAATAGTCTGGCACACAACAGTCAGCCGTCCTCCCAATAGTCTGAGCACCATTACACCCAGTCCACTGGTGCCACGCACATCCTAGTGCGCTGCTCCAACGCGATGTCATTGCCAGCACCAAAGAGCGGTATCGCCCGGCGACAAATTACGTCACGTTGAGCCAGAGTTGCCCACCGGGCGGACCGGGACGACCATTTCAGGTTGGGTGGACCGTACGGCAGACAACCTGACCGGCCCCAGGCTGGCTGACACAACGCCTAACGCGGCGCAGCGGCCGGTGTGCTCACCCTGCAGGCTGAGCGACTGCAGACCGGGCAGCAGAAGGGGCAGCTGACGCAGCGTCGTGTCGGAGGTGGTCATCGAGAACTGGAGCTCCAGGTGGCGCAGGTGAGGGGCGCCGGCCGGCGGCACGCACTGTTCGGGCGCCACCTGAGTGCGGCCGAGGTTGAGCCGCATCAGGCGGCCACAGGCGGCCACCACGGCGGCCACGTCGGCCGGCAGCAGCCCAGGCACGCCCGACACGTCCAGCTCCGACAGCAGCGGACAGCGCGCCGCGTGGCACAGACATGACGACATGAGGCCCGAACATTCGGCCACCGACAGCCGCTCGAGCGACGCCGGCAGCAGGCTGAAGCAGCGGCCCGTCACGCGGTCCGACCGGTTCAGGTCGAGCGCACGCAGCTGAGGCAGGTGGCGCAGCATCACCCACACCGACGACTCGCTGAAGTGGTAGTCACTGGGCAGCTGCACCAGCTCCAGCCGGGGACAGCTGACGCACAACCGCTGCAGCGACGCCTCGTCGATGCAGAAGCCGTCCAGGTCGATCTCGCGCAGCTCGCTGCAGTGTTGTGCTGTGGATGACGGCGTGGCGGCATCACCGACAGTCACGCTCATGTCGCCTTGTCGATCCGCCCAGTCGGCCAGGCAGAGCCACGCCAGCACACCGCCACTGGGTGCGCGACGTTTGCGCTCGGACATTCTATTTGTGTGCAGTTTTCGCTTGGCGGTGGATGCGCCAAACAGGTTGGAGCACTATGTTTTGAATGCACAACATCGTATCACGAGTTGAGGACTTGCTTACTTGCCCGAGATTCCTTTTGAAATGTCGAATACTGTTGCAAACGATCTTTTTATACAAGTAGCCCGAACGCGTTATCTCTTTGCCGGATATTCTCCTCAAACCGATATGATGAACGCTCATTGTAGCCTTGTGAAAAGAAGGAACGCGATTTTCGTGTATCCAGTGTTTGGCCGCCTGATAGTTCTTATATGCTCATCGCACCATCTAAATGCTTTGCATAACCCATATACATATTGATTGCACTATGCCATTCTGTCCTTACATGATACTTTTAGAAGTGTCCAGGATACGCCGGCTCTTATGTCTTAAATTCATCCATAACTACCTTGTTTTAGGCGAATGTGTCCTGACGAATTGAACTCACTAAACAATGCACAACAGCGCTATGATCAAACAGTACAGCAAAAGCCAGCAAATGACGCCCATACATCACACCTAGCATACAGGCGCGCCTCGGATTACTGCGTCTTGGATGGCGCCTTCCATCAGGGAAGTTTGGGGCATGCTCACGTGGGCGTCGGGCCACAACATAACTATAACATTGCAATAGGGTGGTTCTCAACGCAGTTTCTGCTGTCACGGCTAATGGCGCTGCCCACACTGTTTCGCCGGTGGGCCGCATGATTGGTAAATGTCCCGAGTAGTGCAAGTGTTGAACCCTTGACCCTTGGTACCAAGAGTTCAACACCTTAACTACTTGGCAATGAGCACCCCATGGAACTATAACAATGCAGATCAAGGCTATTTCATTAGGTTGGCCCACCAGACGCTGGCATAACCTTGGTCTGACCTTCATACCACCAACCGGAGCCACAGTAATGATTGGACAGTTAATGCTAACTCTAACATCGTTTGTTTAAAAACAGCAACGTTCGCGGGAGGACTTTCGGTCTTTTGTGCTCCCAAATTATTTGAGTTTTAGGGCGCTTCGACCAGTTATGACCATTGGCGTCAAATTATATTTCGAGTACAATTACAATAAATTATATTTCGAGGACAATCACAATAAATTGAAGTTTACAAAAAATAAATAAATGAGCCTCAACAGGCAATTTTATGTAAAACATAGCACAACGCTTTCATTTCTGAAAGTTAGCCCTGCTCACGGAACGTGCGGTCGCTGTGGCTATCAAAATAGGCTCCGCCTACCACCGAAACGTTTTCAGCAGCGGGACGCGCTTGAGCGCCGCCGCGGCCGCCACAGTCGAAGCATGTGTTAGGTCATGTATGCATTATTGCAGTATTCCCTGTATATATTTTTTCTCACGTGAATACTATGAGTCTCGTAAAGCCCTTTCTAAATATTCCATTAGTTCTGCGCTACCAAAAATATTTCATGAGATATTGGGCATAACGTGGATTTTCTTGTAGCCCTCAATGCATTCTGCCCTTACGGGTAGTTCAGGGTTTTCCCGCTTGGCGGCACGACGGCTAATGGAACCTCTTAATGCAGATGTTTCATACACTATCACAATACAACCGAGTTCGATGCAATCGTAATCTCCACGGACGTTCAAGCTTTAGTTTCGTGGAGAATAGCGTCCAGTATTTGCACAACCCCAATTTCAATTTGCTTATGGCCTTGTTTTGCTACCAAAGTGGAGAAACCTGGACAATAGGAATTGAGGTCACATGAAGACGCAAATATATGTACGCAAATGTTCGTTACATACTTTGATGCAAGGGAGGATTAACACAACCACAGCTCGTTTAATTTACATGTCATGCATCTTAGCACATGCATGACAATTATGATGCCAAAAGTAATAAAGGAACAGCACAAAAACTAGGTTATTATCATTATCAATATTATTATTCCTATTATTATTAATAATATTATTATTATTATTAGTGTGTTTAATACTTTTTACTCTTATTATCATCATTTTATTATCATTATTATTATTATTAGTAGTAGTAGTAGTGATAGTACTTTTTGGCGCGTCAACCAGGAAGAGAATCCATTTTGTGAATGTGCTTTGCGAAACTGATGGCAAATTATGTTTTGAAGACTCGCTTTTGAGATACGGACCTCGAATGTTCAACGAATGGAGGAGATGCCGTCGAGGAAGCTGGCAGGAGCGAAGCGAACACGAAGCTGGCAGGAGAGAAGGGAATATTCGGTATCTTCTGTGGTGGTTACAATAGTAGGATGTCAATATATTTATACTGAACGAGAATCGGTGACCATTTCGGTTAGAGTAGTTGAGGAATAATCCGCCGTGATAATTTACCATTTTGCCTGCATATAAGATAAGGGCTATCCTGACGAAGCAATGCAGAACAGACGAACAATGGGAGAGAATTTGTTGCCCTAAAGGTGATTAGTAAGCCGCTCCAAGAACCCCTTGTTGAATGATTAAGGGATTCTTGGTGACATACGAGTCGATCACATGTTCCATAGGAAGTGATCACGCACCAGTTCAGTGTTGTCTTCAGGTGATTCAGTCAATGGGTCTGGCAATCTTGTGCAAGGGGTGACATGCATTATGTGGATGAGGAAGAGCTTGTGGATATCATGCCTAGCTTAATTAATTCCCAGCCAAGACCGTTCCGGAACACGTCGGTTGGTGCTTGAACGGATTGGAACTGGGTGTTCAAACCTATCACTAGGCTGGCTATCATATTTTGTGTTGTATCAATCCGGTAGGTATCCATAACTATAATGTTGTCATACATGATGCCACAATAATCGAAATGAGACGTGATGTAAATGAAGTAAACTTCCAAAGTATGCCCCTTGACAAACAAATTAACGGCAGATTACATTGACTCCAGCAGATAGGGCACTTCGGACCCAGAAGACTGTGCTGATTGGAACTAGAAGACATGGTTTATTGGACCTAGAGGACTGGGTTGATTTGACCTAGGATACCGGGATTATTGGACCTAAAATACTGGGTTAATTGGACTTAGAAGACTGTGTTGATTGGACCCAGGAGACCGGGTTAATTAGACGTAGAAAACCGAGCTGATTGGACCCAGATGACCAGGTTAATTGGACCTAGAAAACCAAGCTGATTGGACCTAGACGACCGGGTTATGTTGACCTAGAACACCAGTTTAATGGGACCTAGAAGACCGGGCTGATTCGATCTCGAAGACTAGGCTAATTTGACTTAGAAGACCGGGTTGATTGAACCTAGAATACCAAACTGATTGGACCTAAAAAACCAAGTTGGTTGGCCCCAGAAGATCGGGTTGGTTAGACCTAGGAGACTGGTAACTCCCGCAATTCACCTACGAGTACAACCTTAAATCGAGGCCTTTCCTCACAAACCATAGTCGCGCACGCTCTGCTCCTATACGCCCCCACACCGTCACGCGGATGCGAGCCGTCGTCGGCACAGGTCCGGACAGCATGAGCGGGGCTGGGGTGGGGGGGGGCACCTCACAGACGATGTCGAGCGCCTTCCAGGAGCAGCTGCGCGCGTGGCCGCCAGTGCGCAGGCGGCGCAGCGCTGGCATCATACGCAGCAGTTTGCG
Source organism: Imbricaverruca yamaguchii (assembly GCA_034440575.1). Classification (NCBI taxonomy): domain Eukaryota; kingdom Metazoa; phylum Arthropoda; class Thecostraca; family Neoverrucidae; genus Imbricaverruca; species Imbricaverruca yamaguchii. The sequence goes on along the minus strand of JAOTOL010001374.1, from coordinate 689,311 downwards.
CAGCAAGGTGTCGGTGAGGCGGCGCGGGTCGGACGGTGGGAAGTACTGGCGCAGGTCCAGCTCGCGGCAGCCGGACATCACACTGATGACAACCGCCTTCCAGCGACGGCACACTGCCGCCGAGAGGACGTCACGTCACACAGCACGTTACGGCACAGCCATCTCACTGCCGCTGAGAGCACGTCGCATCACGTCACTGCCATCACACTGCTGCCGAGTGCACGTCACGTCACGCCATGGCTATTACACTGCCGCCGAGAGCACGTCACGTCATGTCATGGACAACATACTGCCGCCGAGGGCACGTCACGTCACGGCACATACGGGGATACGATAACGCGGCATTGGTGGACAGCGTACAACCAATGCGCGGCTCACTTCCCAAGAATTCAGCCCACAGGGTATGCATATGCAGGGGCATGCAGTCCACTCACATGCGACCACCAGTCTAACCAGACCAGACAACAGCTTCCGCGGCGTCTCAACTTGACTACACTCCCGAATCGCTGGCTTCACCACCAAAATTGTGATCGATCAGTTGGATTTAAGGGCGCGCCGACTACAGCCTCATTTAACGCCCACACCACACGAATTTCACCGGGTCGACTGTTTCGCCCACACACGCGACGACAGCCAGCGCCGCCGGTACGCACCTCGCTGGACCTCCAGCTGCTGCCGGATGGTGAGGTAGGAGAGGACGTGGTGCAGCAGTTCGGCGGGTAACAGATGGATGTAGCAGGGGCTGGTCGGGTCGGCAGGGCGGCCGCGGCCGCGCCGCGCGCCGCGGCCGCCGGCCGAGCGACGCGGCTCAGCACGCGATACGCGCACCTGGCGAGCCAGCAGGTACAGACGGGACGACAGGACGGCGGCCAGGCAGCTGCAACACCACCGGTCACGTCACCGGACACCCACGGCATGCCGGTGCCGCCCGCCGCGTCCACACGCACGCACACGCACACGCGCACGCACAGTGTGCAAACGGCCGCTGGCATATGCGCTGTTTTTATATTCTGGTGCACGGAAATGATTGGCGAACACGGACCAGTGGGCAAACATGCAGTTCATTTCAGTTAAACTTGAGTTAATCTGAGTTAAATTCAGTCTTCCAGACCGAAGATAAGTAATGCGGAATAGCGCCGACGGGAGACGGTCGAATGAGGTCGAACATTTATCCACGTGCAATGACTCTACATATCACACAACTGAGACAAAATGAAAACCTAAACAGGCAACACAGAGGCCAGGCACGCACACCAAGGTAGGTACAAGGTCTACACCAAGAAGACCGGAGCCGGACCTCGCACAAAGAACCACGGGGAAGTCAAGGTGGACCTGCAGACAAGGCACGGAGGAAAGGCTAGGGCGGACCCAGGTGAGAAATCAACGTGATACTGAGGTGGTGGTGGATTTGAGTTCAGGGGCGCGTCGTCATCTAGGGTCATTTTGCGCCCATAACATGATACTGAGGGTGTGGCACAGACGAGGAACCACGGAATGGCCAGGGTGGACCCAGCCAAGGCACGAAGGATAAGCCAGGGCGGGCCTAGACGAGGAATCAATAGAAGACTGGGGACGGGACCAAGACGCGGTGTCGGGGATAATCACTGATTGGAAGCAAAACAAGAAATAGGATAAATGTGCCTACTTGTCAACACTGGCGCTGTCTTTAAAGGTGATAAACCCAAAGCCCCTGGGTCTTCCGTTAGTGGCATTTTTCACTAGATGCACGCTAGTGACTTTCCCAAACTGCTCAAACAGGTCCCACAATCTTGACTTGGATGCCTGCAACATATACGTCAGTGCTGAGAATGGAACATCGAGCCATACCTGAACGTGATCCAGACTATTCCTGAAACAAAATGACACAGAAAAGGTGATAAACCACACCAAATATTAAGCAATAATACAAGGAAATTGTGATCACAATCAATAGCCGGCGAATATTTACGGATTGAACGCAAACGACACAAACATCAAATATAGAAGGTTGGAATACCATCACAGAAAACAATGTAGATATATTGATAAAGAACACCAATTCGACATACCACAAAACAGAATGCATCACCAGTCAAGTTAACTGTTTAGCGCTGTAGGCAGCAAAACAAAGTTAAGAAGGATACTTGCTGCATTTAAGGATGACTGCAAGCACACAGGAATGACATGGACAGCACACAATTCGTGGAACGAACGTACATTGTTATACGTACATTGAACGGAATGTTGCCGGCGAAAACCTTATTCTTCAAGTGCGAATCAGCAACAATGTCAGACCCGACTCGACTAGCATCTGGATCATCACCGCCAACCGCCGAAAGTCCCTTGTCCTCGCCTGAATCAGCTTCCTCTGTCTCATCGGGACGCCACTGCCTACAGGCTTGAGCGATGGATATCGGACTGAAGCCTGCCTCAGCACCTTCTTCCTCATCAGCATCATAGGCTGAGGCGGCAGCTGCTGGACTGTCATCCGTCTCAACACTTCCCTCGTCATCCTCACAGTCTAAGGCGGCAGCTGCCGGTCTATCGCTCACCTCAGCACCTTCTACCTCGTCATCTTCACAGCCCCAAGCGGCAGCTGCCTGGCTATCGCCCGCCTCAACACCTTCTTCTTCGTCATCCTCACAGTCTAAGGCGGCAGCTGCCGGTCTATCGTTCACCTCAGCACCTTCTGCCTCGTCATCATCACCGTCTAAGGCGGCAGCTGCCTGACTATCGCTCGTCTCAGCACCTTCTGCCTCGTCATCCTCACAGTCTAAGGCGGCAACTGCCTGAATATCGCTCGCCTCAGCACCTTCTGCCCCGTCATCCTCACAGTCTGAGGCGGCAGCTGACGGTATATTGCTCGCCTCAACACCCTCTGACTCGTCACCACAACCTGAGGCGGCAGCTGCTGGACTGTTGCCCACCTCAGCCGCCACCGCAGCTTCTGTCTGCTCTTGCCAGGCGGAGGCGTCATCGCTATCATCTGACGGCTGCGACAAAGTGGCAGCTGAGGCGTCAGCCTGCCGCAGCTCGGTGGGAGGGGTGTCAGCCTGCCGCCCCTTGGTGGGAGAGCCGGCAGCATGGTGACTGGTCGCCTCGGAGGCAGTGACGGCCGCCTGCGGCGGTCTCCCGCCGACAGGCACGCCCACCGAAAACATCTCGTCCCTGTCGCACCTGGCGGCCGCCGACGGAGGAGAACGGCGTCGGAAACTCATCGGAGATCCCACCGAGAACCGCACCTGCTGGCAGAGACGACACAGTCACGGTCACGAAGGACACAGCAGCGGCGGTCCAGCCAGTCTACAGCCGTGCCAGCCGCGATACTCCAAACACTGGGCTTCGGCTCAGCAAATGTCAGTTCAGTCGACCAGCTGCATGGCATGACGTCGAATCCTTCCTGTGATATGATGCCCTAGGATCATTCGATGTTATCACACATACATTCGCAAGTTAACGTGGAATGTAAATCACAGAAAACATCATTTTTAAAGGGAACGTTCCAAGAAGTTGGAGCGTGTGCATAGAGCCCGTACGTCCCGCTTCACCGAAGCACCATCGGCCTCGTTCTTACGTATTCCCACGTGGCTAGGAATCCAGAAAAGAACAACGGTGTTGCCAACACAGTTCAGGGCTGTAATTTTACCAGCATGGGTAAAAAAATACGACACTAGATAAGATTGTCATCATAGGCCAGCGTTGAGTCTTAGATAAGATCGCCAGTGCAATCGGATTCGACGGATGGAACGCATTTCGATCCTTAAGGTTGCTGAGGGAATCGGCATAGCCTGTGTGGAATTTCGCCACCGATCGCAGTAAAACTGAGTTTTATAGCGTACAGAAAATTCTGAGGTGATTCACGAGGGCCGTTTGTTTACTGGGTAGATCTCGACGCACTTCATGCACGATCACGGCGAACGGCGCTGCCCACACTGTTCCGCCGGTTGGCCGCGGGATTTGGAAATGTTCTAAGTGGTTCGAGTGTTGAACCCGGGGCTTTTGGTACCCGAGCTCAACATCTTAACCACTTGGCTAGGTGGTTGGCCCGTCCCTGGTTGACGAGGGCAAGGCCCATCAAGACGGCGAGGGCAGATTAAGAAAGCATGCTGGTAGCTCTCGGCATATTTTTACTTGTGCACAGTAGACAATGATGATTTGGTCTTCTGCCAAGCGTACGTCGGTACGTCAGTGGTATGATCTATCGGGCTGCGTTGAAAAGGGCCCGAAACAGGCAACAGGGGAAGACAATTCGGTTCTTTCCCGACGCATTCCACCGATAGGTCATGTAGCGTCGCCAACATCTCATGCCGATTAGTCGCGGGTGGACTCGGTAATGCCGTCGGCTGTGGCATTCGAACCCACAATCTTGCGATCAGGAGACCGACACTCAACCAACTGAGCTACCGCGGTCCCCAAAAACAGGCAACAGACTTCAGCTAAGGCTCATACAGGAAACTTGTCATATCATTTGACATTAGTCATGCATGGCTGATACGACGATATAAAGCCAAACCCTGGTAGATTGCAGTGATCAATTTTTCACACATATAGGTGACTCATCTGGAGTCTGACGGTCGTGAGCGACCGCCACACAAGTCAGGACCGGGACCTGTACGTCCCCAGATCACGGACAGAGATGGGCAAGCGCCGCTTTTGCTCTCAAGTCCCTGCCCTGTACAACGAGCTGCCGCAGGGCCTGAAGCGACGTCAGTTCCCCTGTTCAGTCGCCGCCTTAGCCAGCACTTGTGGGTGGGAATGGATACCGTTCTAGCCGTACTTGCTGACTTCTCATCATACTTGGTGATTTCCCATTGTCCCTGCTGACTCTTTCCGTGTCACTGGGATGAACACTTGTTAAATGTTTTCAAGTGCGCCTGTGCCAGCCCTCATTTACTGATGACCTTTGTTTTAGAACGACAATAGGCCGTAATAGCCACGCGTCTATTGTCGATGGCGGGCAAAAGACGCTTTTGTCTTTGTGCTGAACTCGACTTTTGGCTTTAAAAAATTGTCTGCAATGCACATTTTATCCAAAGCAGCACATTCAAGAGGAAGTGGCTCGGTTGACCTTGAAACGACCAATGGGACTGCATGGTTAAAAACACACATGAAAGCCTGAACTAACGAAAAACTGAAACATCTGAACTGTGACATGAGGAGCAACAACAATTTCAGCGTAGACATGCATGCATACAGCATACAGACAGACAAAATGACTTCAGAATTTACGGCATTGCTGGGTGTCTGGATTTGAACCAATCAGATTGTTTTCGGAAAGTTCGCAAAACGGACATAGTGGGCATCCCGTCGAATAGTCAATCGGCTAATTACAGCTCTAGTGCTCCAAAATCGAATCTACCATACAGGTGTAAGGATGATTATGGAAGCACTACGTGAAAATGATACGGAGTACTTCCCTAGTGCTCGAATATTTTTGTTTTAATGGCAAGTGAGTGCAATTAACAGTCAATTTCAATGGGAAATGCGTGTGGCCACCTGTACACGAAGGTTGAGAAGTACTCACCAACTGGGCACTGACCATGTAAATGGAGGCTTAGAGGTCGGCAAGCGTCGCTCAAAACTGGCACAAGGAGTGTTCAAGGACAACTTGCCCAGGGACCCACCCAAATTAATACACCATGACTTCATATTTTTATGAAATCTGATCAGAAGAGCGAGATATGGCTGATATTTTAGACGTGCAATGTTCAGCTCGTTCCTATTAATACCTGTGTTGCGCTAGAACGATCAAGTTTCAAAATTGCACGGTCTTTTACCAAAATGTCTCATACTGAACCTGGGATATTTTGCGAACGAATGGTCGGATATTACAAATAGGGTGCAATCTTTAACGTTTATTTTACACTTGTAATTGGCACGGGTTAGTGGAACATTCCATATTCAGTTACTGACAATTAAATTTGTTAATGGATTGAGCCCCATGACCTAGTTTTAGGCCACATTTGAAAAGGTGGCCAGACATTAAGATTACTTTTTGAAACTCAGAAACTACTCCCCAATGTATACTTAGTACATTTTAAAAATAATAAAATCATCACTTTTGTATGGTGATGATACATAGAGGCTTCAAAGTAGTCATTTTTTAAAGCTGAAAAACGTCTTCTTCGTTTTAAGAGCCCATATTGACAGAAAACAACTTCAAGTTCTATCTTTGTCTTTACAGCCACATCAGCTCATTTCATTTTGAGACTTAACAACCTAAGTATCACAATATTTATCTTCAGGAACCATCAAACATTGTATAAAGAAGGGTAATGCAGCCAAGGTTCCGCGTATGGGCCGCTGGCCATAGATTTCGCACCGCAGCCGGTATCCATAATCCGCTCTGAATCACCAATGGAGGGTGTTCTTGGTTTGTGTTCCGTGGTACCGGACGGCCAAGTGATCGCGTCCGTTTTCCTTGAAACCAATACACAATTTATGCGCATACCTCAATTCTATTTTCATGACAAATTGAGTGTCAAAGAATGTCAACACTTAAAATACAATTACATAGACGAGTACCATGCATGCCTCTTGAGATACCTTGCACGGTCTAAGACAGTACCATGAAACCGCCTAATTAACCCGCGCCGTCTTTTCGGTCAGATCCCCACACCGCGTCTCGGAGGGGGGGGCTACATGACCAAAGTAGTCGATGCGCCCTAAAGCCCCATTAACTAACTCGGGGGGGGGGCGGATACTAACCCCTCTAAAATCCAAACTAAGCATCGCACGAAAACGAAAGAGGTGTCGTCGGAAAGCGCTCGACGAGTAGGGTCCGGATCCATCCCCAAAACAATTTCCCCAAAAAGTGACGTCACTAGGGGGCTAGATTTTCGACTTTTCACGACTTCCATTATGTTTTGGCTCTGGGGAGGTCATTTTGGGGGATATTTGAGGAAAAAAAAATATTTGGAATCAGAAAACGGAAGCGAAATCGACCAGGGCCATGTTAGTTAGTTATTAGGGCTTAAGGGCGCATCGACTACATTGGTCATGTAGCGCCAAATGTAGCGACCAGGACCATACATTTTTTTGACCCTTCAAAAATAAGTTCATTTTTTTTAATTTTCAAGTTTTCTTCAATTTTAATATTCTAATGGGTAGAGGAGACCGAGAAGCGTTGTTGGAAGTCAACTTACCTTAATAAAAAATGCTTACTTTAGCCAGAATCTTTGATTCGAACTTCAATAGGCAAATATGCAAAAATGTTGTGGTCAAAAACGAAAAAAGAGAAAAATTCCTCTGGTATGTTTTGGAGCATCCCTGAAGATAAGCAGACGCTGAAAGTTTCATTAAAATATCTGTATCCGTTAAAGCGTGACGACTGGTTGAACGTTTTTGGAGGTGACCTCACTTGACCTTGACTAACTCGTTGACCCTAGATGACCTGTCTTCAAAAATTTGACACAACATCCCAAATTGATGTGGGAAAAGGCATGCCAACGTTTAGCGCGCTACCTCGCGCCGTTCGTTCACTATCCTCGAAAAACGTGGGGGGGGGGGCGGTTGAAGACCCCTCAGAGATGGGAGGAGTTAATAGGCCGTCACACGTCGAAATGTTGCCGCAGTTTTTCTATTAAATATTTTGTGTCATGAAGAAATTATCTTAGAAGACGTTCAAGTATCGCCTGGGCTATGGTGGGTGAGTTCGCATGTGTTACGCGCGAACTCGTGGTGGTGGTTGCGTCTTTACGACATACTCAGCAGCTGAGGCCATATGACGTTCCCTGCCCCCACCCTGGCAAGAATGGCGGGTATCGCGGGGAACCGAACCCCGTACCTCAGGCATGCCAGACGCTCAGCGTAACTATTGAGCTGCAGACGTTCCAAGCGTGAGCACGTGGGCAGGGCTAATGGGGGTGGATGGTTCGTTAAAACTCGGGGATATAGCGTTGGTTAGGATGTTTCAGTATTTTTCCTCGTCTTATTGTGTCTTCCCTTCATAGGCTGAGCCCAGAAGGGCCACTATGCCTCTATTAAGCGTTAACACTTCATGACTTACGACTTCCTAACTGCTAAACGTTGCATCCACTGCCATCAGCACATCCCAATCAGTGTTCGCCATACAATCAGTGTCTACGTTCCAATCAGTGTCCGCGTCCCAATCAGTGGCCGCATTTCAATCAGTGTCCGCGTCCCAAGCAGTGGCCGCGTTTCAATCAGTGTCCACGTCCGAATCAGTGTCCGTGTCACAATCAGTGTCCACGTCACAATCAGTGTTTGCGTCGCAATCAGTGGCTAGCCGCATTCCGCGTCCACGTCGCAGTAATTGACAACATCCAACCAAGTGGCCCCCGCCCACATCAAGTGACCACATTCCGGCCCGTGGCCACGCCTCAATCCGTGGTGACCGTCCGGTGAACAGTTCTCGCAACGATCTTGGCTTGGGCGTGAGATGCGCCCATTTTCAATGCTTGCGACCAAAGATGCGAATACGACAAAACATAAACACATTGTTCGTATATGATTGTCTGGTACAATATTAGTTCTGTCGAGTGAGTAACATCACACAAACCTGGTACTGAAAGGTCTTAACGTCGCGTGCGTCCTTCGTATTGTGAATGTGTTAGATGCATTTCACATCGTTCATTGAAGAACGCAAATAGACGGCCAAAGATGTAATGTAATGCATAAATGCACTGTCTGCTTTGAGCCATTTTCCGTAGGAGAAAAAAAAAGAGGAATTTCGTCACCCCCAGCTTGGAGACAAACATCATCATGCGCGGAATTCGCACCGGGCATGTTCCGGTCCCTCGCCGGGTCTTGAGTGGTTTCCCACCGGGTGGTGTGGCAGATCCTAACTTGGTAGGGCTCGTGTGAGAGATCCTCACCTGTGGTAGGGCTCGTGTGGGAGATCCTCACCTGGTAGAGCTCGTGTGGGAGATCCTCACCTGGTCGGGGTCGTCGTCGACGTCAGCTGTGTCGACCACAGTGTCAGCACCGACTGCCTCTGTATAACTCATCACTGGCAGACTGAACTTGCGGCCGCGCCCTGCGAACGGGCTGACCGCTGTCACACACGCTCCAACCCGAACATCCTCCGCTACCGGTCCGCTGTCACGCGCGCTCCAACCCGGACATCCACCGCTACCGGTCCGCTGTCACGCGCGCTCCAACCCGAACATCCTCCGCTACCGGTCCGCTGTCACACACGCTCCAACCCGAACATCCACCGCTACCGGTCTGCTGTCACGCGCGCTCCAACCCGAACATCCTCCGCTACCGGTCCGCTGTCACATGCGCTCCAACCCGAACATCCTCCGCTACCGGTCCGCTGTCACATGCGCTCCAACCCGAACATCCTCCGCTACCGGTCCGCTGTCACGCGCGCTCCAACCCGAACATCCTCCGCTACTGGTCCGCTGTCACACACGCTCGAACCCGAACATCCTCCGCTTCCGGTCCGCTGTCACACACGCTCCAACCCGAACATCCTCCGCTACCCGAACATCCTCCGATACCGGTCCGCTGTCACACACGCTCCAACCCGAACATCCACCGCTACCGGTCCGCTGTAACACACGCTACAGCCCGAACGCTCTAAACCTCTGCCGGCAAAGGTTTATAGTACTGTAGTGTCCTGCTAGTCCGGAATTTGAGTAGAGACTTAACGGCAATTATTTTCGCATCACTTAGTTTCCTTTTGACACCATACTTTCCATGTTTGCTTTTTATAGGTTATGGGCGACATTTTGATCTTTAGAAGCAACTATGGCTTCTTGCAGCAGCACTGCCGACTGGTAAAGGCAGCAGATATACAAATGACATCATCAAGAAACGGTCATGCAAATCATTCAATGGGCAGTATCCATATATACTTGTGCATCTTTTTAACATTATCTGGCCTTCTCTACATCACTACCTTACACCTACCCTCTACATGACATCAATCTCAAGACACTGCTCTGCCCTGAACTCTAATGCGCCTTTATAGCTTCTGAACCACCCCTCACCTCTGATGGAACAGCCTCTGACATCATCCCTCTCCTTTGGTGCAACTTTTAAGCCCCTGCCACCAGCCCTCACCTCTTAAGCTCCACTCGAGCCTGACACCAGCCCTTGCCTCTGATGTTCCACATGAGCCTCCGACACCAGCACTCACCTGCGATGTACCACCTGATCCTCAGATACCAGCGTTCACCTGCGATTTACCACCTGAGCCTCCGACACTATCGCTCACCTCCGATACTAGCGCTCACATGCGATGCATCACCTGAGCCTCCGACACCAGCGCTCACCTGCGAAGCACCACCTGAGCCTCCGACACCAGCGCTCACCTGCGAAGCACCACCTGAGCCTCCGACACCAGCGCTCACCTGCGAAGCACCACCTGAGCCTCCGACACCAGCGCTCACCTGCGAAGCACCACCTGAGCCTCCGACACCAGCGCTCACCTGCGAAGCACCACCTGAGCCTCCGACACCAGCGCTCACCTGCGAAGCGTGGTCCGAGTCCGGCCCGACCGCTGATCACGCCGTCGCTGGTATCGCAGTGGAGCGCGTTCAGTCCCAGCCGCGAGCCGGACAGATGGAGGCGAGACAGTCGTGTCGACGATCCTGGCGCGATCCGTTGGCGGGGCTGTCGCGCTGGCAGCACGAACATGACCGCCGCAAATCGCCTGTCACACCCTGTCATACCCGGTCAACACCGCGCTGTACAGCCACAGCTTGACATACGGTTGTGGTGGTTGTTGAAAGGATTGGCATGTGCATGATACCAGAGATGGTATTTCTCAAACTCAGTATACATTATTACAACTGCATTTGAACTGAAAGCAAATGCATCAATTGATACTGATCCATCAATTCATGGCCCATGGCCAGGAATAAACAACATGAAAATGGTTGACCATATATAATTATCTGCTTTGATTTCAGTGACCTTCCGAAAGTTTTTTCTTGAGCCTCAATCCTCAATTTGTGGAAGTAAAAACATGAAGAATGAGTGTATATTAGATGGGCCGCAAGGCAAACTCTTAAGGCTATGATAATGTGGGAATTTCTGTGACATGGGGCCATTTTAGGGATGCTTCCTTGCAACTTCTTAACGTTATCAATATGCTTACAAAAAGAGTTCTTGAAGGGTATAACAATATGAGCCAATGCATATTCCACAAATTTGCAACTTCCTCAAGACTTGACATCAAAGGTGTGCTACAATGTCAACTGAGCAGCTTCTGTTGCTCTGAACCCTGCAGAATGAGCATTCCTCACGTGATGTATTGGATAATTAACCCAAGTCACCAGGAAGTGCTTGTCATCACAAATTGTCATCAGGGCAGTGTACAAATATTCATTTTTCATTAGGTGGGCGATGTCGAAAACCAACTAGCAAGATGTAAAAAAAAATAAAACAAGGATGTCGAATTTTACTGCGAAAGGTACATAAATTTCATGTTGCAAACTTTCCCCCATATTTTAACATAGTCAACAAAGCTACCTGCAGCTGTAACGCATGTATGTACAATACCGCTGCCGATAATTTCTATCCTTTCCAGATTGCATCCTAAAGAGAGTATCCCGGTGGTGCAATCGATTACCGATCCTTTCAACTTCTGGAGCTGTCCTGGTCCCGGATCCCATCCTGGGCTGAAGAGTACCTCGAGGGAAAAACTAAGCATATCTCCAAGCGAAGGGAATGCAAATGCCATTCCCATTGGAAGCAGCATGGCGTATGCAGTCGGCGCATCCTTCACCTCAAGCATTATTAGCAGATGTTGTCGCGATAAAAGCTATCATGCACGATTTTCACTCGCGTCATATTCATGTAATGCAACTGGACAACTCCAATGTTTGTGTGCTTTTCCAATGTACACGATTTTAAATCGGCGTTGGTTGCCGATTGTACAGACATTGCCATTGACTTCCAGCTCATGCTTGCATGTGGAAACTAAATACACTTGTGTTGGAATTACGCTTCCCTTTAAATACCGTGCACCTTTCTAGGGTTCCAGATAACAAGACTTGCATGAAATGCACATTAAATATATCAGTTCATTAATTCAGTTCAGACCGAGCAGGAGGTCACGAAAATACTGTAATGCATGACGCACACACATGTAGCTATGAAGATTGTTCTGACTTGCTAAAAACCAAAATAGCAAAAACTTGAGTATTTCAATTGAAACAAACGCAAAATGCATCAAGCACCGCATCAGTCAGGATGGAGAAATGCTTTCCCGGACCTTCGTAAGGATATCATTGGCGATGCAGAATATAGACAGCCTTTCGTAACTGGAGCATTTCATACAAAATAAACGATGAATGTACACAACAAACGATGAATGCTTCGCACTAGGCAAAACTGGCAGACAACAGTATCCACCGTTTGGCAGTACACCCACATCTCCGTTGAACAGCCCGTGCACCCTGAAGATAGGCAATGCCAGTCCGCTTTTGTTGAGTTAGCTAGTAAGTTAGTTAAGAGGGCTTTATGGCGCATCGACCTTATTGGTCATGTAGCGGCAATCGGCTTTTGTCAATATGCCACGCGCGGCACTTGGTGACTGCGGCGGCGCGCATCCTAACGTAATGCCGCAGCGCCCCGACTCCTCTTCACAGTACTGAGTACCGTCGGCTGTGGCGCAATCGTCTTCACCGGTCACCAGACTGGCGCAATGTGAGTCGAATCGACTCTGGAAGCGGTGCACCCGCTTCAGCTGCCGGACGCCAGCGGCAGCTCGGGCAGTCTCCTGGACCCAAGCCATGATAAGCAACGGGCCGCAGGTGCGCCGGTAGCTGATCAACGCCGGCTGGTTACTTGTTACACAGTCCACCATCGCCAGCCACACAACACCGAGTTTGTCACCGTAACCTCCGTCGAATGACCACCCGCGTCAGCATGTATACACACATACTCTAGAATCTGGGAGGTGTCGGTGCGTCCAGTCATTAACTGGTCCGGACTGTCAGGTAGTTAATACCCTGGCCGTGGGTAGTCTGGGAATGGACCTGAGCGTTTATGATACACCCCGGCTTTGGTCGAGAACAGCTCGCGCTTTAGCCACGTCGGCTCAGAAGTTCCGAGAACCAAACAGCTGTGGGAGTCGGCCACGAATCTTCCAGACTCAAGCTGCCAGCGCAGTTGACTGATGTGACCAGGCGTTACCCCAGTACAGTGTAAAAACCAGCGTCCATCTCTGTGCATCTCCTGGGACCCTCTCTCCTTTCTTTTCACTCAAGCGCAGGTATATATACGACACTGCCAATACTATACAGCATTTCTAACAAGCAGCGTTTTGATTGGTGAACTCGCGCGGCGCAGTAGCTATATTGTATGCCGGACCATGATTGGTGTGGTGGTGGATTGGAGTTTAGGGGCGCGTCGACATCAAGGGTCATTTTGCGCCAATAACTAAATTTTAATCAATCTACGGTGCTGCTATCATATCTTGCTATACACCTTCACGGGTGGGGGTATATCACGTCAAGGCGAGCTTGTCGAAAGAACGTAAAAATATCCCCAGACGCCACGACTTCAGAGTCGTTCCCTATAAGCATACGTAAAGGGGAGTCGGTATTCAACCGCCCTAAAATCTGGCGTCGTAGATGATCTAGTAGTGTACAGCCAACTAAAACATGATACACGGTAAGCGGGTAAGAACAGCGCGGACATAGAGGTCGGTCGTCACCGGTAAGCATGTAACTGCGTGTTGCGAATGTATGACCTATTCTCAATCGGCAGAGTATTAATTCTTCCCGGCGTTTGGTTCCGTGAGAGGACAGCCACTTTCCTAGTGTCGGTTTTAAAACTCTGAGCTTACTACACTTGAAATGCCAGGTTGGTTGCCAATCTGACCGTATATTTGATAATATAGTGGGATATAGATCCCTTGGAGGGAGCCGTAGACGGACCACACCGCCATTACCAATGGCGTGTTTGGCCGTAATGTCGGCAGCTTCGTTTCCCGCGAGTCCAACATGGCTGGGAATCCAGAAGAACACGATATTTCTGCCGACGTCATCTAAGGACTTTACGACTTTGGTAATCCTCCGAACAAGTCGGTTATCCTGGTTAAAGGTGTTCAGTGCCAGGAGACTGCTCAAAGAGTCTGTGAAAACCACGTGTTTTATGGACCGGTCTTTCTGTATAAAATAGAGGGCTTGCAGAATGGCACACAGTTCAGCAGTAAAAATCGATGTTTGCGTCGGTAAACAAAAAGATCGAACACCTTGTCTACTTACGAAAGCACAGCTGACACCAGAGGCCGACTTTGAGCCGTCTGTGTAAATGCGTGAAAAGTCGTGATATTCGTGCATTTTCCAATGCTAACATGCGGAGTTCCTCCGGGCCTATCTGCCCTTTCTTTGAGCAGGTTAGAGTCATGTCAGTTTTCACTGGGACAACATGCCAAGGGGGAGTGCTCGGAGCAGGGTGTGAACTTTGGGCTTCTCCTGGAGTATGGAGACCTAAGGGCATTTTATTCTCCAGGATTCTGACTGCAAATGTTGAACTTTTTATTCTCCGAATGAAACGTGCCAATAATGGATGACATTTTGTTTCCATGATCTCAGTCCAGCTCCAACAATGCAGTTGTAGTTTCCAGTCCATCATACAAATTAGAAGCCTGGACAACAGAACACAAGAGCATGGCATAGCAGGCCGTAAGGCATGAAATGCAGATTGCAGTCAATTGCCCAGGAAGCATATCATGTTATATCAGAATACCTACAAGTTTGTGGTGGTTGTTTGGATTGCATTGTGCATGTGTCAAACCAATTGCATGTTATGCATGTGTGTATGAATCCGCAAATATGCTTTGAATAAATACATTCAACTCTGGTTATACCCAAACATTTATTTTGCCTGGAAGAACTGATATTGAATGTGCAAGGAAATGACATGAAGGAAATGGTGCTGCAAAATCCCACACATTTGTGGTGGAGCCTTTGGTTATATCAGATAGGTACGGATCGCACAGTTACATACTATGTCCTGGCTCAGTTTGGGCCCCAATCAAGGCCGAACTCGTGGGGAGGGGGGGGGGGGTTACTCAGGTCAATCGTCGGTGTGCACGATGCCCCCAAATCCGAACGAAACAAAAGCATCAACATAGCATAAAAGCAATAAAGAACAAAATAATGTAAATTTCTGAACTAGTTATTACCTCAGCCTATTACTCTCCAGGATATTTTCACACTGGCAGGACGGCGGCCCAGCACAAGCACTCTGTAATCACAGATGAATCATCATTCGGCTTGCGCCAATCTCGTCTCATTCTGAATAACAAAGATATGAGGGATTAGGTTTTCGTATGTCTTCAGAATTCTGTCGAAATGACACTTTAGAAGGAACGATATGGACGGTCTCGCCCGATTCATGATTTGATCTAGGATAAAGACAACGTAATTTCATGATTATGAGCATATATCTTCAGTGTATTGATTCCCAAATAACTAAAGAAAAAGGTAACACCGTATTGACGTACAAAATCCTATTAAAGGCGACAGGAATTGAGGTCAAGCAGCGGTCTTGAAATTGTGTAAATACTGCAGTCATGTATACACAGCGACCACGCTTTGATCGCGCGTATCGCCTCGCTGCTTCGTCCCCTTCCCTTTGTGCGAAGATCTTTGTCTCGATTGGTTGCGCATACTCGGGTTGAGACAAAGTTTTGAGAGCTTTCCGGAGAAAAAACTAAGAAAGCGCGAGTAAATCAAGTGAGCGTGATTAAATTGACTTAGGGTCCAGTAAAGAGGTGTAAGTTTATATACTTTTAGGGGGCGAGGCATCCATAACTGCATATTTTAACGTCAGACCTAAGGTGGTGCGTGATATGAATGGCCTTACAATAAATACCGACTAAATATGCTCGCCAAGTACCTAGGCACATGAAAGTTACTGCTATGGTTGGGATTTAGAAGAGGCCCCTCCCAAATCATTTTTTATTATGAAGGAACCTCTGGAATCTTTGTCTTTGGAGTCTTTGTCTCTTCACGGCATAGGATCAGGTTTCTATGGCGATAGCCTCAGGTACTACGCCCAAATATGGACATTGATTTGTTAAGTCCAGACCATGAATCATGATCATGGATGTTACCTGCAGAAATGGAGCAAGAAGGCTTCCTGTTGACTGCACTGCGACCAAATCTTTGCTTTTTATCCATCATCTCTTTTTGGGCTCTGACACCAGTAGCTTTGCTTTTTTTCTCTTTTTTTGGATGGGGGGGGGGGGTCCGAGGCCAATTTTTTATTCTCCAATTCCATGGGCAGGAATATCTTCTTTTTCTTGGAGGGCTCCGATACAAATTTTTTATTCTCCGACCCCAGGTCAGCGAACCACTTTTCCCGCGCTGGCTCGGAGTGATTACACGTGCTACGTAACGCGGCCGGATATTACATTCTCGAAGAATCGGGGACATACGAGTGGAAAATGGTAATCCACGCTGAGTAATGTGACGTGCACTTGACGTCCCTGAGAAAATCCACCGATAGGCTGGATGGTTCCGGTTTTGAGCAGCATTGGATGCATATCTCGCGCCCAATAACTTGCGGCGTAGTGCAAGAGGTGGCTCGTCTACGTCTACCATTACACTAGCAGCCGGCGAAGTGCGGAAGGCTCCAGTAACGACGCGAAGGGCTGAATTGTGGATAACATCAAGACAGCGCTTGGATGTGGCACTTGCTCCGTCATAAATAAAAGATCCATAGTCAATTTTAGAACGCACGAGCGATCGTTACATGAGAAGTAAAACTGATCTGTCAGCTCCATATGAACACCTAGAAACGGTGCTCATTTCCCGAAGACCTTTATTACATTTGTTGATAAGGTCAGTGATGTGAGTTTTATACGTAACATGGCGATCCGTCCACACCCCCAGAAACTTGACTGCAGGTCTGAAAGGTATGAGGTGACCGTTCATCATTATCGTTGGGTCTGTGCAACGGCGTTTCCGACAGAAGTGAACAGCGGTAGTCTTTGAGGTGGATAAG
This sequence comes from Imbricaverruca yamaguchii, assembly GCA_034440575.1. NCBI lineage: Eukaryota > Metazoa > Arthropoda > Thecostraca > Neoverrucidae > Imbricaverruca > Imbricaverruca yamaguchii. Next base: position 672,394 of record JAOTOL010001374.1, on the reverse strand, counting down.
GTGAAACCAGTTCTATCACACCACTCCATCAATTTCACTGCAGTTAATTGGAGCTGTCTTTCCACCGTCCGCACCGTACGAGAGGAGAACCACGCTGTACAATCATCCACGAATAGCGCTCGTCCTACCGACGTTCGCAGTGCATCACCCACATTATTTATGGCAATGGCGAACAGAGTCACACTCAATATACTTCCCTGCGGAACCCCATCAACCTGTTGCAAGGTGTCAGAGAGGTAGCCACCTATTCTGACCAGAAATGTCCTGTTTGTGAAGAAAAAAAAATTCGTCAAGAAAAACCCCATCGGGCCTCTTATGTCCATTTGGTGGAACTTCATGAGGATACCATGACGCCATGCGGTATCATAAGCGCCGTCAACGTCGAAAAATATGGCAGCGGTATGACATCCTTTCATGAAACTCAGGCGTACAACGGAATCGAGAGCTAAATATGGTCAAATGTGCTACGATGTCTGCGAAAGCCACTCTGTATCGAGGTGAGTGCATGGTTGCGTTCTAAAAACCACATGAGTCGGGTCCTTCTGCTACGTTCCTAAGGGTGCTTATAGCAGCAGTCAGTTCGGAAATAGAGAAAAGGCTGTTGGAATGGGTAGAATCTTTTGTTGTAAAATCAAGGGGTAGTGCTTCACACCGGGTTTTGCATTCCGAGAAACGTCTACTGTTTTTATTTTTCGATGGTTCGGAGAAGGCCCGTCCAATCTCGTTATCGACATCCTTCGGATTAATCATATCTTGTCCATTTATGTGCAGTGTGGGGAGTGGGGTACAGGTAAGTTTGCCTGAGATACGTTTGATGCGGGACCACACCGATGACAGTGAGGTGGAACGGTTGAACGTGTTGACATAAGCTTTCCAGGATTGTCGCTTGGAGTCAGCAATTGTGCGCCTCGCGTATGCCCTTGCCTTGCGGAAAGCTACGAGATTCGCCATGCAGATGTCACGATTGAAAATACCGAATGCTTTCTTTCTAGCACGTAATGCATTTCGGCATTTATCAGATCACCAGGGGACTGGTACACGACGTGGCGTGCCCGACGAACGAGGAATATATTGCTGAGCACTTTGTAACGTTGTAGTTGTAAACATCTCTATGGAAACCAATCCTTCGGAGCACTCGCCGAGTCTCTCCTCGACATCGGACTGGAAGGAACTCCAGTCAGCTTTTTCAAAAATCCACTTGGGGTGTCGTCGACCAGCTTCTACACCATCAATAAAGCGAGTCCAAACAGGAAAATGGTGACTTGTACCTGGATCATCATCCACCGGCCACTCTAAACAGGGAAAAAGTTCAGGGCTGCAAAGCATCAGGTCCAGCACAGAGGTCTGTCCTGTTTGCAGTGTAATGTGTGTTGGAGTTCAAGTGTTAAGAATACCAAGTGGAAAATTCCGGATTATGCGTTCCAATGCACGTCCACGACCAGTACTGTTCGCTGAGCCCCAAACATGGTGATGTGCGTTAAAGTCACCGCATAAAATCAGCGGGGGAGTGAGCTGATTTACCACTTGCAGCAGTTCTGCAAGTGGAAAGATTGTTCCTGGGGGTAAGTATATGGAGCATATGGTGGTAACACGGCGATTAAATATTATCCGAGCAGCGACAGCCTGGATGCTTGATCTCAGGTGTACTTGTTGGAAGGGGACTGAGTGGTGGACGGCAAGAAGGTTCCACACACCACCATGTGCCACCGTGTGGGTGAAAACGTCCTTGCGTGAAACAGAGTAGTTTCTTAAATAAAAGGAAGTGCCAAGAGATAGTTTGGTCTCCTGTGTGCATGTTACGGCCGGTGTACGACGGTGCAAAATGTTGTAGTTCGTTAATGCTAGCTATCACACCTCTACAGTTTCACTGTAGAATATTACTCATTTGTCAGTAAGTGAAAGTAGTGACTATGTCATGGTCCTATAGTCTTGGCTTCGGGGGCGTGAACGCAGCTCCCAAACTCACTTGGCGACACCGCACCGGGAAGAGCACGCTTCATAGCGCGATTTGGGGATGGGGGGATATTGGCGGGTGCACGGTTAGACGGGAAGGTGTCCCCGGCGGTCTCATAGCTGCTGCGGGTAATTGAGTGGAGTGAGGTGTCGTCAGTGGGCACTGGCCCTCAGGCTTGGATGTCGAGGAAGTTGGGATATGTCGGGCAGTGCGACCCTGTGCTCCTATATCTGGGGCTCAAGGGCGCACTTGCACCATAGGATGTCCAAGCTTTGGATCTGAGATGGTTGGTGGTGGTGGGGGTAGGGGAGTTGATGTGGTTTTGGAAGGCTGGATAGGAGTGGGCTCTGTGGGTATAGTGGGTAAGGATTCAAGGGTAGTGGAGGTCTTAGGGGACTTCTTGGTTAGCTGAACACGATGCCACTCTTCTGGAGCTTGCTCTGTAATGGGTGTGGTAACTGCAACTTCCTGGGCCCTTGACGACAAAGCAACAAGCTCCTTAACCTTTCCTATAACTTCTGAAACTTGAAGAAAAAATCAAGGTAAATATTTCCCTATTTCAATTGTATAGTTCTAAGGAAGGATTTGCTACATTCAATTATGTTGGATTGCTTTCTATTTAACATTCTGAGTTGCTAAAATAACACTAGCAATAACGGTTAAAATAACATAATAGTTTTAATATGGATATTGCTGAAGTACATATAATTAAACTTAACAAAGTCAGGAAATAACACTACCTTACTCAAAGCCACTTCTTTGGTGTTATTTTGTTCACCAACTGAGAAGTAAGCACTTCTGACAGAAGAGAGGTAACATAATAATAACATTTTTTTAAATAAACATGGCATTCAACATAAAAATGTAAAAATATATGAAACATCTTAAAGCCCATAACTGCCAAAATGTACTAACTCAGTCTTTGTAAACAATTACTGGCTCAGGTTCACATGGATACAGTTACTTTTGCAAACACATCCAGCCAAGCTCTAAGATGCCCATCTTCTCTTGCATCAGCATTACTTAGATACCATGGCAAGAGTCAGATGAGGTTAAGCTGTAGGTATTATTGTGCTTTAAGGTGGTAACAAGACGGTTTTTTAGACATATTTCCTTCAAAATATAAACAAATGGTTTAGGTTTGGTTTGGTTTGGATATGTTAGGTTAGTTTAGGTTTCAAATGGGACAACTAAAAAATCCCCCAAAATTGTGAAATTTGTTTTTTTCTTCAAAAGTAGCTTATGTTATGTTAGGTTTCATTACATAATGCTATTTTTCCATTTAAAATATTTTCACAACATACTTCTAAGTTTTTTCTAAGTTAGTATTTTTTACTCTAAAGGGGTTAGGCTGTTTTATTTATGCTATGCTATCTAACTCAAAGACCCATTTTTGGTGATATTTGTTGATAGCCCAGAAAGTAAACACTTGCACAGAAAATGAGTGGTTCCACAATCTTAGTCACCTTCATAAACATTGCATTGGAATGGTAAACCCCAAGAATTCATCAAACACCATAGGCACATATTCACCAAGATGTGTAGGCACAAGATGTACCTATTAGATTGAGTGGCACTAAAAGGGAGATATAACTTCATGCATCTTCATGAAGCTTAACATCATGCTCATGGCACTGTATGTAAAGAAAGAACCCCAAAACAATCATGTTCCCTCCTGTCATCATTGGTTATTTGGGCTTCAGGCCATTCACATTGATCATTCATGTTGACCCCTCCAGTAATATATGGCATTGCTAGTGCTATAGCCTATTGGTCAATCTGTGGAAAATGGCATGTTTCCAATAGGTGGCCTTACAGCAGCTTTTTGCTTCCATGTCACAAGCTCAGACACAGGCTAGAACAAGGAGACTTTGTATAATGATCCACATAAATTAAGCAATTACTAATTATAATTCTCACCTCAGTTACAATAACATAATAGTTTTTAATACTGATATTGCTGAAGAAAGTATAATTAAACTTAACAATGTCAGGAAATATCACCATGCCTTCTGATGTGCATTGACACTTCACTCAGCTCTACTGTATCTGGCAGCAGGTGTACAACTACTGGGTGGCCAACTAGCTTGATGGTTAAATTAGCTAAGGATGCAATATTAAGCCATTTTTTAAAGTAAAAACAGATAAACTGATTTTTTAATAAAATATTTCAATCAATGCCAACCACGTTTATAGGTACATCCAAAGCTGAAAATCCTGACATGTTAACCACACAAACCATAAATATACACCACACAACTCATTAGTATGATGCACATCTAATGGCTGGATTTAATACTATGCATGGGTTTTTAAATGAAAATATATAAAATGGCTAAATTAACTTATACTAAAGGAACTGCTGAGCATTGTTTTCTTTCCACCACTGACAAATAATTAGTGTCAATGGGAAAGGTGCAAAAATTATAGAAACCAATTCTCCTAAATCTTAAATACTCCCACTACCTCTCACTCTGACTTCTCACAGGTGGACTCAGTAAATGCAGTTGGTTGTGAGATTTGAACACACAATCTCATGATCAAGGGTCCAAAGCTCTACCAACTGATCTACTGAAACTCCCATACTTCTTAGTGCATATCACAAATGTTTCAGTTCAAGCCAAATATGACTGATCTAAAACAACTCGACAGATCAAATTGACACAGTAAAACCTGAAGACTTTGATAATCAGAGTGGGAAACTTACTTCCAGGGTTTGGAGTCGGAGGGCATGTCGACTGGAGTCGGAGTGCACTGGAGCCCATTTTTTTTTTTTTTTTGGTGATTCGAACCCGCTAACCGACGTTAAAACTCAATATAGTCAGCACGTAATATGCGTGATTAAAGCGCCTTTCTTCGTAGGGCAGGGGAGCCGAACATAACGATTTTCAGCACTTGGATAGCATGGTTCAACTTGCCACGCTTTTATGTACCCATATCCGCGAGGAGCTGCGCTACTCTATTGATACAGGCCTGGTCTAATGGACCTAGTCCGGCCGGCCCGTGCCCGCCCGACCTGAGCCTGCCCCGGGGTGCCGTGCAGGCTCATTTCCAGCGCGAGTCCCGCTGACCCAACGTTCTTCGGCAGGGGGCCAGCATGGACTCCTTCAGCATGCGGGACTAGAGCCCTGTGGACCAGGTGCCGAAGATGAACGAGACGGAGTGGCGCAGTGACGGCGTTCAGCGGAACGGGAACTGCATGCCATTGCATGATTCACGATCCCGCACAGCACGCTCGCCACACCATTAGGGCGCCACCAGAACGGAGAGCTTGGAGATGGGAGGCGCCAAGTGGTATAGCTGGTGGTGCGGCTGCTGCCGGCCGTCGCGATGTGGTGCGGCTGTGGCCGGCCGTCGCGATGTGGTGCGGCTGTGGCCGGCCGTCGCGAGGTGGTGCGGCTGTGGCCGGCCGTTACGATGTGGTGCGGCTATGGCCGGCCGTCACGAGGTGGTGCGGCTGTGGCCGGCCGTTACGATGTGGTGCGGCTGTGGCCGGCCGTTACGATGTGGTGCGGCTGTGGCCGGCCGTTACGAGGTGGTGCGAGTGTGGCCGGCCGTCGCGAGGTGGTGCGGCTGTGGCCGGCCGTTACGAGGTGGTGCGACTGTGGCCGGCCGTCGCGATGTGGTGCGACTGTGGCCGGCCGTCGCGAGGTGGTGCGGCTGTGGCCGGCCGTCACGAGGTGGTGCGACTGTGGCCGGCCGTCGCGATGTGGTGAGACTGTGGCCGGCCGTCGCGATGTGGTGCGGCTGTGGCCGGCCGTTACGAGGTGGTGCGGCTGTGGCCGGCCGTCGTGAGGTGGTGCGGCTGTGGCCGGCCGTCGCGATGGACGGACACGTGGAGATCGACCGTGACCTGTCACTACCGGCGCCGACGCCCGTCCATTATATTGTCGCTCACCACCGCTTTCCACGTTGTGTTTCCATTTGCCCATCGCTGCCGTTCCTCGTTGGGCGCCATGTGGGTGCTGGCTGTGCTACCGATGAGCAAGACGGCTAGATCGCGACTCGTTCACCGGTGTTTTCCTGGGGCGCGTAGAAGTACTGAAGAATGAATACCCAGCACTGAAGAAATACTCAGTGCTGGGTATTCATGCTTTCAAATATCAAAATGAGAATATAACGGGTGTTGGCATGAACTCCGCAAACTGCAAGATTTTGGAAATGCATGGCAATGTTGGCAATGTCGCTCGCATCACGTGCAACAATTCGTATTTGCGTTGAAATCATGCCAAAAGCATTACGTATCCAATCCATCGGCAGAAATCCACACAAATCTAGGACGCTGCGTCCCCACTTTACTCAATAATTTGCACCACATATTAGGTATCATTTTAAATTAAGACGACATAATATTCCAGCTACAACCGTCGAGTGAACCGTAGCTGGTGATGCATTCATTGCTATGCGATACCGGAAAAGAGCATGTGCACCAGTTGACTGCGGGAAGTCTGTTGGGGACATATTGAAACTAAAGACATAAAGATCCAGCGAGCAGTTGTCTGTTGTTGAATCATTGACTAATGATGTTAACTTCATCTGCTTTGAAGGTCGAACAACCGATTCAGCAATGCTATGCTGTGGGCTCGACGTACTATGTGCAATTTGTGAGTTTCCAGACGATGCATCGTACCCGAAAACCGGAACATTTTCTGAAACAGACTCACAAGACTCTTGAGACGATGCATCATGAACAAAGGCATCTCCAACCTTCTTAAAGTATTTGTCCAACTTTAATTGTTTGCTCTACGTGGACGCGTCCGCATCGGATATGTCACCACTTCTAGTCAGAGAATGCGCAGGTGTGGCTTCAGGCGACAAGTCATCCTCAGGGTGACCATCCTCGAACATGCTTCGTTTAGTTTGCAGAAGGCATTCGTCGAACTCAGAACACTACAAAGCGCACGAGTGATTTTGTCAAACGTTTCATGTAACCTGAAGCTCGCTTCGGCTTCTGTGTCAAAACCCCTCTGTGTTCTTTTAGCCAAACCCGGTGAAACACATCTAGTGGAGCTTCGTTTGTTGGAACCCCAAAAGATTTAACGAACACCTCTTTCGCACAACGATCCCGACTCTCTGGTTTCAATTCATGAAATTTTCTAGAAAAGCGTCCTTCAGATGTTTCTTTCAAAACTTTCCCGGTTCTCTCTGTATCCGATTGTGAATGGGACAAGAGCAAAGCAATTTAAATCAGCTCAACTACATCCGGTATCTCCAGGTGTAGGATATGTTCAGGTACAAGAAAGTGCGCCAGAGCGTTCGCTACACATAGGCTCTTTTCATTACCACGCCGTATGTACCAGCTTTCGCATAAGCGTATACGCTCCACTACGCGGCTCTTGAACATAACGAACTGATTTTCTAAACATGCACAATATCTTAGTTCACACATAGTTGAGCAGTGCTTCTTTGGAAAATGCAATAAGCCATCATCACTGAAATACTCGCATACAGCGAGAAACTCCTGATTCTGAAAACTTTGAAGGTAAGTCATGTCTTGTGGATATGTGGTGATATTAAATACGGAGGCCAAATTCGTTTCTACCTCATGCACATCAAGAAAATCACCAAACACTGAAATGAGCCTGACCGCGACTTCAACCTGACGCTCAAGTGACTTCTGAACTGCAAGCGCGTAATCTATTACGGCTGTCTCATCGCATGCCCTGCTATGTCGCGTGTGAGATGCTACCATACTCCTTGTTTCATTCAGATCGAAACCTTGAAATTTTCCCGTGTGATATTCACAACGATGCCTTCGAAGCAGAGCATTTGTCAAGGGATTTATTTTCAGCTGCTGTATCTTCCAGCGAAACTCTGTGATCGCATCACGATCATCCCACACAGAATAGTGATCTTTTCGACTCTTTTTGCTGATATTCAAAGCACACCGGATTGTATACATCAACACCAAGCAGGATGGCACAAAATCTAGGTCAGAGAGGTACCGTAAATTGGACAAGCGAGATGGATCGTTCGCCTGCAAACGATCAGCATTTTCCACTGCCATATAGATATCACCGAGCTGACTCATGACGGACTGGAGCGAGGTGAATGTGTATTCCAAAAATCGAGTTTCCACAGTGTTACGAAGTTTTTTGAAGGCAGGATTCACACTCCTTGCCAGTCGCTCCATCCTCGAAGAATTCCTGAATGTATTTATAATATGTGGTAAACGAGACTTCACTATTTCTCGCGCCCAGTCAGAGCACATCAATCCTGCATCCAGCAACTTCTCTACCTTGTGGGCTCTATCAATTAGATGCAAAAACTTTTTGTTCCCAAATTTCTTCCTCCAAAGGGAAGCAACGCCGCTATGCACACCAGCGTAAACTGCCTCTTTATCTGTGCTCAACGCCAACACCATCTTTGAGATGTCATCATCATGCAAGGCAAGAATCACAGTACTCAGTGTGTTGACGATGTGTTCAAAGCAGCCAATGGCATCTGACTCGTAGCGAATGCCCAGCTCTCGATCCTCAGCTGATGCACGGTTACGGATTACATCTATGGAGAGATTAACCACTTTCGGTTCACCATCCACATCTATGAATCGGGCATTAATGACCTGTCGAGTGATGTTACCTGTAGTCACATTATCTGCACTCAATTGCAGGTATCGCATTCTTCCTGTGACGACACTAGGTGAACAAAGGAAATGGTTCAGCATGCCAGAGTATGATTTGAAGAAAACATCTGTGGCACTAGCTGCCGTTTTTCTGTGAACGTTGCGTTCTATCAACTTGAAGTTTGGACCGTTCTCCAAAGAAGTGAACAATGTCCGCATGAGAAGCTGAAAATCTCGGTATGAATGGTTCCTCATTACCCCATAGTATGCTATGCGCAGCACATCTATAGTTAGAGAACGGTCGAGCTCCCGCCTTTTTGCGTCTAGTCTATGGGAATAATTCATCAATGCAAGGTTTGACTTTGCTACCTTATGCATAGCACTTGTCTCGTGTCTCACACACCAAAACTTGAACACATGCGGTTTGGTGATTTTCACACCAGATATAACCCAATTAAGTGCCTTTGCTGCTCCATGTTTTGATGCAATAAAGTCTTTTTGTTGCATGCAAACAGAACAAAACCCAAAGGTTCCCTGGAGGGTATCTTTCTTGAGAACCCAATCCAATTTACAGCCACGGCTTTCGTTTTCGGTAGGTGCGTCCCTGCTGGCCGAGGGAGCCAGCCTGCTGCCCAGATCATTAACAGCAGTGTGCAATTTCGACAATTCTGTTAGGATGCTGTGAAGCTTGGTATGTGCCTCCATCTGATCTTTAGCATTCACAGACTTGCCAAAAAAAACTTCAAATTTATAGTTTCAATTCCTGCAGCCTCATCACTGGTTTGTGTTTGTGTTGTTCTGCCAACCATCTGGATTAACTCACGAGGATTAGTCGAATAATCTTCAGCAGCATCACATGGTTGTTCAATAACTTCTGGCTGTGGAGGAATTGTTTCTCCCACCTTGCGACTACTTGGTAAGGCCAGATCAGCTACCTGTGTGGCTGTCGAATAGCCTGCCAGATGACTATTGGTATGCTGTGAGGGATTAATACTTCCAAGTAAATTTCGGTCCGAGACACCGGCTACATGCAATTTGCCAAGTCCGGGTGTATGCGCCTCGGGCGACGTCTCGCCACGCACTGGATTACATGAATCATCCTTTTGACCATCAGATTCAGATGATTCCATCACATGAATGACATCTTGCATGGCTGATTTGGTAGATTCGCTCACACTAATCCCTTGTTCCTTATCAACAGGTGGCAGGCTTTTTGTTGATGCCTGTGTATAGGCCTTGTAGCGAATTCTCTTCGACATCAACAACAAATACTGAGACAACCGCCTTCCTTGTTTGCCGCCCAGCGAACCAAGTTCGTTTGCATGTCGACGATGGAAATGTCTGCTCAAGTTTTTCTCGTTACGAATGATGGCATTGCAAATGTAGCATGTTGCACTTTTTTCTTCTTTTCGTGGTGCCATATTTCAGTGCTTTCAGATGATGATATTTGAAGAGCAACTTCTCATCTCAGTAAATCACGTCCTTTTCGACAAACTCACTTTGCATCTCACCCTTAAGTACTCAAATAGAAGGATTGGCATCTGGGGAGGAAAAATTACATCACCACCACAAGACAGTAAACTATGGTTCACAAACCAAGTCACTGCCCTACAATTTGTTTTCCTGGATTCTGAAAAAGAGAAGCAGGTGCTTCCTAACTCATGCAGCACTTCAGACTTGCAGGGCATATGTTCAGGTAAGCCTTAAGCTAACCTTCATAAAACAAGCTATATATCATTATCAGTTGGTTTCTATTCAGAATAGGCAGTCCCATGTTACCCCAGTAGGACATCGACATCGAATATGATACTAACAATATGACATACGACAATATGACATGACATCGAATATGATACTAAGCCAGGCAGCAAAATGTACCAGTTTTAAGCAAAATGTTTTCATGGTACAACATGTCCTATGGACATATCTGTCATGTATTAAGGCAGATGAGCATTACATATATCTATCACTTTTCATACTTTGCAAGCGTGAGAGGTAGGGGGGGGTGTGGGGGGTCACTACTGTAATTTGAGACATCCATGGCAAAAACTTCACATTTTGGATCATGTGTGCCTTGTACTCAAGGAAAGGAGATATTTTCAATGGGCAAAATGCACAATGCTCATGCTTCCCATAAACACCACAATATCATTTTGATGATCACTTTTTAAAAGTATTGTTAGCCTATGAGGGTACAATACTATAAATGCATCTAGGACAATTTTGAGCTAGGCAACATATGCTATGCACAAATCATTATAGGACAAAAGCATGTATTGTTTGCAGCTGTTTTTAAAACAGGACTTATTTTGCTAGAGGTTATGACCCCTACTTCATATATATACTCACACATACATACACTATTGGCTTTTTGTGGTAAACACAAAACAAATGCAGACTTAAAAATGGTAAACTTTGCATTAAGATCTATTCATTTTTGTGTGATGCAACCTCCAAATGCAATGTTTATGCAGCCTAAGCTGTTCTTGAAGAAAAACTATAAATTTTTGGTAAATTTGTGCTTTCAATTGTTTTATGAGTGCTTGGAATTGAACTTCCCAATACAAAGTTTATGAAGGTGACTAAGATGATAGGACCACTCATTTTCTGTGCAAATGCTTACTTTTCAGGTTGTGAGCAAGATAACTCCACACAAATTTGTTTTGGTTCAGATATACAATGAAAAGCATACAACAGTATGAAAATAAATGTTTAAAAAATAATAAAAATGCAACAAAATCTAACCTAGACTAACCTCTCTTTGCAGAAAAAGTCTGCAATAATTTTTTGTCTTCACAAACATAAACCATCCTAGTCAAACTAAACTCATTTATACATGTGTAGCACTTTAGTTCCAGAGCACCACACACTTACAACTCATTGCCACCTGAGCTGACATTACTTCCTTTGTCGATCTTTGGTCACCACCTATTGGAGTACCTATTTGATGTGCCACCTGTGCCAGACTGATTGACTGCTCAACTTGGTGTATTTCATTTATTTTTATTTTATTATGTGATTTTAACACACTTTTTTTTACCTTTTGTGCTGTGTTGTTTTATCTATTTCATGAGATGTCATAATAGCCACAAGTCCATTGTGGATGACCTCAACAAAGTCTGTCTGCCTATCTTTGTCTGCATCATGGAGGCAAATGTGTGTAAAATGTGTTGTGCAGATGGGGAAACCTGCCCACCCAACATATTCTTCAAAAATGACTCCTGGTTATACCAGTTGATATATGCCACTCTTTGCATACATGGTTAGAAATGTCTGCTGCATTGCTTAAAACAAGAACACAAATCTTCAAATTTGTTTTTAGTTTAAGACTGTCAGTCAAAACATTTTGTATCATCACACCACAAAAATCAGTGCTGATGCACTTCCAACATATCAGCAAGAGAAGTGTTCACAGCAATACTAGCTTCTTTGTTATATATATTATGTTATATTGTTTCAAGATCATGCTAGGTCACTAATGTCAACTCAGGTTAAGTTCATGACAGGTCAATGCAACCACTCATTCATTTGTAAGGTTCTCAAAAACACAAACTGAAATAATAGTCCTGTGCTTCATGCAATTTTGCATGCTACTGCCTACTTAAAACTTGGTTTTGTCATTGTGAACTAGGGTTAAAATAATGGTTCCTCATTAGGTGTGGGATGTTCAAACAAGCACAGTGGGATGTCAAAATTTGTCATACAATTAGTGTCATTTAAATAGCTTTTGATGCCCCAGACTCAACTTTGAGGTTGTGGTGTAGGTTCCAAAGAGCAGGATGTTGATACTTCTTGCAGAAGAATGTCAATTGAACATTTGGAAAGTGGTAGATTACACCCTATTTGTCAAATAATCTCTCACTGTGCCATGGAAACCAGGATGTCATTCTGGGCAATGGCATCACCAGACAATTGTGTCCAAATTCTGCATGTTCTTCTTTTAAAGGGTGACCAGAGGCATCACTAATGTTCATCAGGTCTTCATGCACTTTTGTAGACTTCTTGCCATGGGTATCACCACAATGTGATGCCAGGGCAACCAGGGCAACCTTCTGACCAGACATCACCAGAATGCAAACAGGGCAAACTCCAAATGCTTCGGGTCAGGGCATCAACAGTCAAGCAGTTATCTTTGGACACTGATTTAGTGTTGTTTTAGTTAGTTAGTTAGTTATTGGGGTTTAGGGGTGCATCAACTGCAGAGGTCATGCAGCGCCCTTAGTGTTGTTTTAGATCCATGCAAATTGGCTGCATCTTGGTGAGGTGTTGGAACATTGGAATGAAGTAATAAGTAGGATGAAACTAAATGAAAGTATTGTTGATTGACTTGTGAAAGTGGTGCAGAACTGAATTCAATTAGCATAAGTTGTGGAATGGGATGACAGGTTTACATTGAGGTTGATTGGTATTGTGTGACAATACAAGCAATCAGGATTTTGGGTGTGAGACATATGCATCTGGACATTGAGTTGATGCTTGCAAATAATTCTGGAAGGGGACAAATAATTTTAACAACAGAAAAAGGGTGGGTGGGATGCAGGGTTAAAATAATTGTTTTTTGTTAGGTGTAACATATCGGAACAAGCAAAGCAGGATGTCAAAATTTGACATGGAATTAGTGTCATTAAAATGCTTTTAAAACCTTTCAGACTCAAATTTAAACAAATGGTTTAGGCATTTATGACTGTACCTATTAGTTGTTTTCAGATTCATGATATAGGAAGAGCTATATTCTGGATAGAGAAAATCATACCCATGCTACAAACTGGTATTATACGCTATATCGCATCACATATAAACACCTGAAATTGCATTGCAAAATGTTTGTGTATCATCATTCCTTATTGATAGTGCAAGGAAACACAAGGACTACATAAGCATGCATCAAGAATCAGGATGTCAATACTTCTTGGACAAGGATGTTGATTGGGTTTTCAGAGTGGTATATTCCACCCTATTTCACAAATAACTTATCCCTGTTGTGAACCTAAACATTTTCATACTTCACTCATGTATTTCAGCCCTTTCTTAGATAATCGAATTGTACCAGGCCACCACCTGCCTGGCAGGTGGCCTGGTTCTGGTAACTGCCCTGATAAATGGCTGACATGTGACCCGAGGTCAAACACCAAATCTTTCATCTGTAGTCAGTTTTACAGCAGAAATTTGCTTCCAGGTCATGTGTTCTAAGGACCAAGACAGAGGGAGAAGATCCTGCATAATTATGTGTATAAATTAAAAGCAACCACAGAATCAAATTCTTACATCAGTTTTAATCATTAAATTTATTTTACTATTGATGCTGCTGAAAATAAGTAGAAGTGAACTTACAACCATCAGCAAACTGCAATATGCCTTCTCATTTATGTGCAGACTGCACACAGCTCTATGTAATATGACAGCCAATGAATAACTTCCTGATGACAAATTGGCACTGTGGTTAAATTAGTGAAGGATGAGGTTATAAGCCATCTTCCTGAGCAACAGTAGAGGAAATGATAACATACCCATAGCCATACCTGTCACTTCTGACATCTGACATGCTCACAAAACACAACTAATAAATGTTCACAACACATCCCATGAGTAGGATGTTTGTGCATCAACTGATGTTACTTGCTGACTATAGTTGTTGGTTTTGGAATAAAAAATGTTGTTTGTTTGTTTATTGGTTGGTTCACCACACACTTTATGCCCATTCACTGTTAATGTCGCCGCCCACACTGTTTTGCCGGTGGGCCGCAGGATTGCAAAATGTCCAGTGGTGCTAGAGTGGAATATAAAATGGTTTAAGAAAAAATACACAGAACAATTTGTGAAATCTTTTATTCTCACCATGAAGCATTTTTTCTGAAAAAGTTCAGAATATTTATTCAAACCAATTCTTATTAATATTAAGGTTTAATCAGCTTTTTTTAGTTCATGTCTGGAATGTTTAGTTGAAGAAAGGAATCCTTGCTTCAAGTCAATCCTTGCCAAGGATTGACATGGAATGATGAAATGTGACGTGACTGGACAGGCAAGCAAATTGCCACTGCAAAACTGACTTGCATTTTACATAATTAGTTATATTCAAAACATCATTGATCCCAATTTAGGAGAATTTAAACAACTGCAGCAACCAATAATGCTGTCAAGGTAAACCATGCAAAACAAGTCAAATATGATGTAAGTTCACATCATATTTGAGGTCATAAGGTAAAGGCACCATAAGGTAAAATGAGGTCACATTGTGACCTCTTTTTAACTTGAAGCCATTGACCTAATGTCATGAAATTTGCACACAATAGAGGCTACCATCACATCCATCTACCCTGAAAATTGTGTTACTCTAGGTATAATAGGCGAGATCTTGCTTCCCCCTCCCACAAGGGAGGGAGAGTAAAATCCACAACCCAAATCTCCAGTCTGTTTGTTGTTATCTTGGTTTTTTTAATGTTGGATGTTTTTGGGAATAAATGTTGAACTTGGCATAGAAGCATAACCATACATAGCCCCCTTGCTTGCTCGTTTGCGTCTCGCTATGACTTTTTTTCTTTGTTCGGTGCCGATGCCGAGGAACAAAGGTGAGCGTTGGCGCTATAATTGCCAATGCTAGGTGCTTCATGTTTACGCTAGTTTCAACACTGGGCCAGGCGAAAAAAAAAAACAAACAAAGCTACTTCACGTTTCACAATTCGCCTCCATAGTCCACCTAAATGCACGCACCCACCTCGTACCGACCTAACTCAACCGCATGAATACCATGGGCAAGTAGAAACCTACCACACCAATGAACTTTCCTCCCACAGAAAACTTCGCCGAGCACGCGCCCGTCAAGGTGGTGTCATTCTAGCACCACGCGATTAACGATGCGTTCAAAGTTGCTAACTTTTGTGACGCCATAACAAAATTGCTTTGCTTCGATTCGTCGTCAGCCAGATTTCAGAACAGAAAACACCAACGCAGCCAATTCTGAACAGTGCACTCTGCGGCTCCGAAAGACGACTCTTAAAGATGTCACTTTTTCCCACTATAGGGTGGCTCGAAACCATTCTTCTGGAGACGCCTCGGCCGAATCGGAGCGACCGGAGGGCACTTTCTTCAGTGCGCATGCGCACGGTCTGGCGCGTTGTTGTGGACATTTCTGGTGGTGGTGTTTGGGTGTCGGAGTGTGTGCCGGGAAGCTGTATGCGGTGTTTGATGGTACGAAAAGTGGCTAGTTTATTTGGTAATCGTAAGTAGAATAACATGCTGTTTGGTGGATGTTTCCTTCAGTCTTGTCTTTGTTTTTAGTGGTATATTTGTTCCTTCTGCATGTTTGTGTCGGAGTACATGTGAAGCCCATTCTATCCAGTATGAATTCGGAGTGCAAAAATGTTTTAAGAGATGAAATCTCTTAAAAAGTGCCTTAATTCCCACCCTGTTGATAATGCACCAGTTATCAGGAATTATTCATATTGTCCCTCATCAACATGCATCCTATTATTGAATATTAAATCATTGACTGTTTGGGTTGCATGGAGCATGCACTACCTATTTGTACTGGTTCCCTGGTAGGGAATCAGGCACCAGCATTGTTCTGCCACATTTTGTATGGGACAGATTTGAGTGTGGGCAGTAAGTACAACACATAACCGTACATTAAAAAGCGTGTTCAAAAAATATACGAACATCAATGCTTCTTTGTAGGGAAGTTTGAAGAACTCTCACTGTAAATGACTGGTCGAGAGCCATCTGGCCACATTTTGCCGATCAAGATCAAGATGGGTAGGACCTACAACATAAAATTGCACATTCAACGGTGGGTTTTCTGTTCATTATACGAACAGCAATGCTTCAGCAAAAAACACGGTGGGAAAGATCATCAACCTACGATAACAGCCCACCACTCACCTCTCAAGATATAAAGCTATATCTCTCGTCGACGCGATATACGACAGAACATAATCAAGGTTTCAAGATTTTTGCCCATGTCTAAAAGAGGTCTGGTAAGTACAGTCAGGTGCATTTTGGAAGAACTAGATCTGGTTATTTCTTGACGTCATGAAGGTGAAAGCTGAAATTAAGGACTCGGTAGAAAATATCAGGATCAAAAAAGAATAAATTAAAAACGAAGTGAGCCGGCAGGGCAACTCAGCACATTTTTTATCTCTTTTCTCGACAAATAGTTGTGGAATAGAAATCCACATGCAATGAATACTGCATTATTGAATCTGCTCTGATTTCAATTTACGTTGTATGTTACTAATTCCACTTAGATACATTTTTGCCATTCTATCTCTTTCAGTTGACCCTCCTCTCATAGTTTCGTTTAGTTTGTTCAATTTCCTTTGTTCCCTTTTCTTCTACACCGGACCAGAGAATGAGCAGATAGTGACGCCATGGTATATGCGTGAATAGCTGGTACTTCATTGGGTCAATTTCTGACCAATGAGGAACCTCGTTCTGGTCTGGTAAAGGACGCCGGCGGCAGACATTTTCAGCGCCGAAGCCGGTTTATACGTTTTAGTACAGTTGCAGGCGTCGGGCGCTATCTTTTGAGGTCTAATTTCGTGACAGAAAATATTATTCTTTTTTCACTCGCATCAGAATCCGTAAAATACCATTGGGGTGACGTTCTGATTAGATATCGTTGAAGGTGGGTGCAGGCCGAAAACCTGGAAGCTGAAATTGAAATGCTACGGCAGGTAGGTAGGTAGGTAGGTACTTACGCACGTACCTACCTACCTACCTAGGTAAATACCATTGTGGAGGAGCTAGGGCTTATGTATATACTTATTGTAATTCAACATCAAATTATTCACTCACGATATAAAGGTGTCATGAAACCTATTTTACACTTGGGCACTGAGTTCATTTGTTGAGAATTCCGTAAATTTGCAGTCTAACATATTTTATATGTATGTAATGATTATGAATGTTCTGAGCATGATGTGACTACCCATTGCCCCTGGAAGTGCATGCTTCTCAGTTTGGGGAAATAACAAGCAAAAGGGCTTTGAGTTGGATAGGCAGAGGCAGACTAGGCAGTTAAGACTTGAGTTAAGGCAGACTTTCTCCACCAACTGGGTAGTAGAACACTAGAACCAGCTGCCAGAAAACATTGTCAGTAGCAGCACATTGAACATCTTTAAAAACAGCATAGACAATCATTATAAGAATAGAGGGCTTGCTTTTCAGTATTACAGGGAGGGCTGATTGACAGATTTGGTGGGCAACTGGTTCAGTGTACAAAGTGCAACCAAGAAGTGCCCTTGTGGCTCATAGTTGCACAAATCTTTTATGTCTTTATGGATAATATAGAGTACAAATATATGGTGTGTCACAACCAGGCATGCATGTGGCACCTTTAGGGTGTAGTGACAATGTTTATTGTCTCTGTATGATGATAGAGACAGTATGCTCCAGATGCTTCCATTTCCTGACACTGCACCTTCAGAAATTTGAGAAGTCAGTTGGATATCCCATTAATTTAGTCTCCTATCTTATCAGAGATTGACCAAGCAATATTATTGGAGTGGTGTGATTTGAATATATTCATTTGTGATTCTATCAAATCTGCATGCTCCAGCTGGCAAATTCCTACAAATGTCATCTGGACAATTGGCATAGTTAAAGTCAAGTGTTTACTCTTTAAGAGCCACAAGAGCCCATCAAGGTTAATTCTGAAGATAGAGGATGTTGTAAGCCTGGTAAAAACTCACCCAGCCAACACCACATCCTAAAGAAATCGTCCACCAACATTGCACACACATTTTCATGCCTATCTACCTTAGCTATCCAACCCTATTCACTTGATCCCTCTTAATACATGTGGATTGAATGCCTTAGTGATAATTTTCAATCTACATATATGCCTGCTTAAAGCATGCCTATTTAGACCCCTTACCCTCCTGTACTTGAGTGAGTACATGTATAATTCCATGAGCCTTTCTCCATATTCTAAGTTATCTATCCCACTGATGTATTCCTATATGTCTTTGTGTTGCACTCCTACGATATCTTCTTGTAGCCAGGGGCTCCATCCTTAGACAGAATATTCCATGTGGGGTTGCACATGTGCTAAGTAAAGTTTTCCATGACTTCCTTGCTCATATCTCACATTCCTATTAATGATTTGCAGCATTTTGAGTGCCCAGTTTCTAGTTGAGATACATTGTTTTTCTGCTTTAAAGTCTTTAAACCAACACACCTAAGTCTCCTTCCTCTCATTGATCAGACTGCTTTTTTAGATCCTCAAAGTCTAGTTGAATATGTCTAGATTGATAGCTACTTAGCCACTCCTACCAGCTTGATGTCAAAAGCAGATTTGAACACTATTCCTCAGTCATACCTTAGTGTTATTCACAAAGATGATAAAGAGAAATGGCCCTAGGATGCTCCACTCAGAACATCCTTCCAGTCAGGTTTACCATCCATTTAACACTACCTTTGGTTTCCTTCCCCCAACCTTGCTTCAATCCAACCTAGAGCCTTACCATCAATTTCATGCTGTTCTAGCTGCTGAATTAAATGTGGAACTTTGTCAAAAGCCTTGCCAAAGTCCAGGTACACTACATCCATCCTGTTTGGATTGTCTACTTCTGTAGTTTATTCTCCATAATCTCCAATAGGTTAGTTAAGCAAGATCTGATTCAAATCCACATTGGGTATCCCTTCAATGGTTGTGCCTATTCAAATTAGTGTTTGTATTCTGTTATCTTTGTTGGTGTCTTTGTCTTTTAAGTTGCCTGATGTACTAATTTTCCTAACATAACCTAACTAAACCAAACCTAACCCATTTGTATGTTCCATGGATGTAAAATGTGTATAAAGCTTTTCTTGTGGTTGCCTTAAACTGTAATGATACCAGGAAAACTATTTGTAAATGCTGTTATTGCTATAAAGCTATATTGAGAATCTAAAAATTATTGAGGTGTAGGTTGAGCTCATCACTTGCCTACCTAAAAAGTGGTTTCTGGCAAATATTACTACCTATAAGAAGCCTCTTGTCCAATTTTTTGGGTAACAAAGCATTCCAACAATGCTTCATGTGATTTTAATAAATTTTGTGTTCATTTCTTTGATTAAAAAGGAATAATAATGCTTATATCAATTCACTAAGAGAGGAAAATCGGATTTGCTCAAGTAACACTAAAACACCAACAAAGATGTTTGACACTGCAGATGCATGGTATTCCCATTTCACAGCACTATATAGGAAAAGTGTGCAGGAAATGGGAATTGTAAATTCAGGAAGGCAGAAAAGGAGGTTATAAATTTGCACTTAGGGTACATTTTGAATTATCAGATTTCTTTTTCCAATGCAATGCTTATGAATGATGTAACCAAAAAATGTAAAGTATACCTTTGTAAATAGTAAAATGTAACATCAGTGGGCATCAATAATGTTTTGGACATTACTAATGATCCAATACAAATGCTAGATGCAGTATTTGACCTCAGGTCACCTATATAGCAGCACTTTATCACAGTTATAAATTATTATCAAAATAGGGTGGATGATACCACCTACTGAACACTGCATTGATATACCTTCCAAAGGAGCATTGACATCTTGCCTTTTGGTGCATGCTGTGAAGTCTTCATTCCTGTTTCTATCTGTATCCCATTTACAAGTAGCATGCTTATACTCACCATAACAGATCCGAGATCATGGCAGCAAACATCCCAAAGCACAATTCCAGATGAAGGGATTACCTATGATGTGCTATGTTATACAATGCCAGTTTTCAGCACAGGTACAATGCCAGTTTTCAGCACAGATACAATGCCAGTTTTCAGCACAGGTACAACGCCAGTTTTCATCACAGGTACAATTCCAGTTTTAAGGATGATTATCGGTGTCACCAAATTAGGTACCTTTCAAAACATGCAAAGTGGAAACAATGTTATGTTCATTATTGTCTCGAAACTACTGGGTTTTTATGGCTTACAAAGTTTTTAATGGCAATATTTCCATGGTGATTTTGAAATCCTGCTGTACTCGGTTCAACATCTCACACCTAACAAGAAATCAATGTTTTAATACTGGTTTATCAGGTCATTACCTGCTCCAGTTACCGGAACCGCGTACCGGAGTAGTTACCCAGTTACCCAGTTACTCCAGTTACCGGAGTAGCATTCGAAGTGACATCAATCACATGGCAGTCATTTGCATGTATGACAACATTCCAGTTGACCAAGTTTGGTTCAAGTTTGGTTCTGTCATGAACTTCACCTGACTTGACCTTGGTGACCTAACATGATTTTGAAGCTATATAGCATAACATCAAACAAGTTGCTAGTGTTGTTAAGAATACTTCCCTTTTGCCAATGTACATGAAGTGCATCAGTGCCAATATATTTGGTCCAGCGCTGAAAATTGTTCTGACTTTCGCGACCTAACCCAAAAAACAAAGTCGGCCGATTTACGTTTTTCCTGCTTTGAACAACGCGCCGGTCATTTTTAAGCAGGTACCCCAAAAATGGCGTGCATCGATCGGTAAAATCTGGAGTTATGCACGAAAAACAGCAGGGGTGCACGGATGTCGCCCCCCCTCCAGGTGCTTTGTTGACCCGCGCCGTTTCCCCGGTCACATCCCCACACCCTGTCTCGGGGGCGGATGGTAACCCCCTCTAAAATCTAAACTAAGCGTCGCACGAAAACAAAAGAGTTGTCATCGGAAGGCGCTCGACGAGTAGGGCCCGGGTCCACCACCCAGGACGATTTCCCCCACAAAAGAGACGTCACCAGGGGACTAGTTTTTCACGACTTACATTTTTTGGGGGCTCCGGGGAGTTCATTATGTGAATATGTGAGAAAAAATAGTTGGAATGAGAAAAGGACAGCGAAATCGACCAAGGCCATAATTTTTTTCCACCCCCCCCCCCACAAAAAAGCTTATTTTTCAATTTCAAAATTTCGAATGAAGGTTTTCTTTAATTTTCCTTTCCAATGAGTAGATATAGTTCACGAAGAGAAAACTTTGATGCCAGTGTATTCCTCAGCGATTGGCGGTAACCAGACTGGCCCACGCACAGCCCACACCCTCCCAGGTCAACTCGACACCGCTCCCGCGTTTCCGACACCCCCGATCGCTGATTGGTCTATCTCGTACACGCCCCACCACGCCACGTATCCGGCCGGCCCGTCCAGGTCACTAGGTCGCCGCACTGGATGACTCATCTCCCGGCATCCTGGGGCTAGTACCAGTGCCACCTCACATGCAATCTCCCCCCCACCATGATCTCAAACATCATTCACCCACATCACTGGACACGCCATCCGTACCACGCAGTCGTGCGCTCCGGCGGGGCGCAGCCCGCCACCCGTCCAAATATATGTCCAGCGTTTCGTCCGGCGCATACGTCGCGTCGCGCGGTCCGCCTCCGCGTCACCGTCAGGTCCAGGTCGTCCAACGAGTCGTCGGCCGGTTCGTCGGCGGGGGCGTAAAGCGGGCGCACCTGGGCCGGTCGCTCCGCTCGCGGAGGCGGGACGTCGCCCGTCGGGCCAGCCCGGCGGCCCACTCCTTGTGGGCCGCCGGGCCACATCACTGCGCGGACAGCCGGCCGGGGCGGCGGCGGACGGGGCAGGGGCCTGTCCCACTCCGTGGGGCCGTAGTCGTCGTCACTGTCGTCATCGTCCCCGGCATCCTCCGCCGCGGCGCGAACACCGTCGTCCACCCGCCGCCGCACACAGCGGACGTGCCAGGGGCGTCCATCCACCTCGGTCAGGGGGGCCGGCAGCAGCCGCGTCACGATGCCCTCGCGCGACCGTTCCGTGCAACGCGTGGGCGCGCCGCGCCGTCGCAGCCACACCAGATATCCACGCTGGAGCGGGGCGTCGACCAGCTCGGTACGCATCGCGTCGGGCCGGACGGTGGTGTTACTCGGCAGCTCACGACCCGCATATGCGTACAGGCGAGCGGCGGGGCGGCGGCGGCGTCCGCGCCGTCCAATGGTGTCGTGTTGTAACGGTGCACCGTCTCCGCGATGGAGCAGGCCTGTTGAGCTGGCATCACCTTCACCGTCCGGCGGGGCGTCGGTATCTCTGTGGTTAAGCTGAGCGTCTGGCAAGCCAGAGGTACGGGTTTCAATTCCCCGGGATGCCCGCCCTTTCCTGCCAGGGTGAGAGGCAGGCGACGCCATATGGCCTCGCTGCTGAGTGCGTCGTAAAGCCACAGTCCAATCCAATCCAATTCACCGTCCGGTGGTGGCGCTCGACGATGCCGTTCCCGCCCGCCTCATACACCGCCTGGAATCGCAGCCTCAGCCCCCACTGCTCCGCGAGTGCTGCCATGCTCCGTCTATGAAACGCGGTAGCATTATCCAACAATATTTCATCGGGCGCGCCGCGCTCCAAAAACATCGTATGGAGATGCCCCGCAATCTCGCCCGCTGTCATGTTACGCAACTTGCGCTACAACCCGAAACGTGACGGTCCACAGTCGATCACCGACAGCTACGCCACTTCCCGGTAGTGTACCACGTCGATGGCCAGGCACCGCCAACAGTCCGGCACGCTCAGGTGCCCATGGTCCCATCGGACCGGCGTCGGGTCAATCGATTCGCACACGTTGCAGGCTCGAACCACCGTTCGTACCGCTGGCCGCGACACCCGCGTTTCACGGCACAGCCGCCGCGCGTGCCACAGAGTACGCTGTACCTCTTGATGTCCGCAGCCCTCGTGAACCGCCCTGATCCACTCGGGCTTCGCGTCGGGCCGTGGGCCGATGGCGGCCCCCACGGCCGGCGCATCGTCGCCATCCTCGTCGGTCGAGGCCGGGTCGCGCAGCCACTCTTTCGGCACACGGGTGAGGATGTCCGCCGGGTTGTCGGCGGACCGCACAAGACCGATCGTCATGGACAGCTGGAAATCCGCTATCAGCTGCCGGATAACGTCGATCAGTCTGCGAATTAACATCTCCCCGTGTGCCTTAGTGTGCAAGCGCGAGCGGCCACTCAGCGCGTCATCAATCCATTTGTGCACGGTGGCAGAGTCAGTGCGGAGATCGACGGTACTGACCCCCATGCCACAGCAAGATTGATGCCGCTAATCGCCGCGTCGAGCTCCGCCATATTTATGTGCATAGCGGCCTGCGACTCCGGTCTCAGCCAACTCTAGTCTTCCACGACGCCTCCGTCCGCGTTGGCCACCACTACGCCCGCCGCGAGCGAGCTGGCGTTCGTCCAGACGACCAACTTGTCTCCGTCCATACACCAGGGGCCGTGGGCCGGGTCAGCCTCGCTCAGCCGAGCCGCCACCTGGTCAACCTGGCCGCGCAACGCCTCGTCACTAATCGGGTCGTCCCACCCGGTCGACAAGGCGTTGGCGCGTCGCTTGAGCCACGCGGCCGCCGGCCGGAGCCAGCCGGCCACGGGCACATGCGACACCAGTCGGCCGCACCAGGCGAACGCTGCCCGACGAATGAGCACCGTCGGCGGGGCCGCCATTGTAGCGCGCCCTCTTGATTCGGGCTCACGCGGAGCCCGAGAAGGCGCGTCCCGGCAGCCGCTCGCTCCGATGGCTTGCACGCCAGGCCTTACCTCGCGAAATGCGCCACTATGTAGTCTGCACTGACGACGCTCTCGTCCACCAGCAGATCATCTACGTAGGGCAACATGCCGCGGGACACGTCCCGGTCGCGGAGCAGCACAGCTTTCACGACGGCCTTCATCACGAGCGGGGCGATGTTAAGCCCGAAGCCGATCCGTGTTATACAGTACCGCTGTCCGCGAACCTCGACCGTCTGATACGGCCACAGCCGTCTGTCCTGCCGGAGCTGCAGGTACGCCCTGCGCAGATCGACGACCGCGACACGGGCGCCGTGTCGTCGCCAGCGTCGTAGCTGATCGGCACAGACGTCCGCGTCGGCGGTGTGCGCAAGGACGTGACCGTTCAACCAAAAAGGGGGCCCTTTTCCTTTTTTTGGTTTTTGAACCCCCTTTACGGGTTTCGGGGCGTGCGCTGGCCCACCTCGTTGTATGGCTGCAGCCAGCCCTCGGCAACCCATAAGTCGAGCTCGGCATCGTACGCCGCGTGCGCTGCCGCCGGCACCGCGTACTGCGCGGCCCGGTTCCGCAGGCGCGCCGGTCTGACGCGCGTCACCCACTTCCAGGCCACCGTCCAGGCCGCAGCCCGCGCATCAAAGCGCGCCACGAAGTCCGCGGCATCCACCTGCACATCCTGTGCTGCCGCCCCGACCACCGCGGCATCCACCTGCACGCTCCGTGCCGCCGCTGCCGCCGTGCAGACCCCCACGTCTGACGCGGCCCGCACTACGACGCCTCCCAGCGTCATCACCCTGGTCATGCCCATAATCATGTCCACGCCCAGCGGTCTGTCCGGCACCACCAGAGCCCCGAGCGTAACCCGCTTGCCCTGGTAGGCCACCACCACACGCGTGACGCCGACGCACCTCAGCGTCCCCTCATTAACGGCGCGTAGCAGCATCGATCGCGGCTCCCACGTCGAGCAACACCCGACGCAGATGAGCACATCCACAGACATTTCCACCACCGGGAGCGCGCTCACACCTCCGGGGACGGCGCTTGCGCTGGCGCGCCCCGGCGGAGTTTCCCACTCGTCGCGGGCAGGCGACCGCGAAATGACCGACGGTGCCGCAAGTCCAACAGCGCCGCCGCAGGGCCGGGTCAGACGTGCAGCGGCGGCACCGACCGCGGCCGACGCGGCGGTAGCAGCGACGATCGCGGCCTCCTAGGTCGCGTGACGCCTCTCCGCCTTCAACGCCGTGCGTGCGTGTGACAGCATGCTGAGCAGATCCGCTTCTCCTGGCCAGGCTCCCGCCAGCACGAGAGCGCTAACGGCCGCGGGTAACCCGTTCGCGAGCGCGGCCGCCATTTGCTAGTCCGACACGCCGCAGAACATGGCGGCGTACTTCTGGAGGCCGGAGGCGTCAGGAACACATCTAAGCTCTCGTCCTGGAGTCGGAGCGTCGTGAACGCCGCGTGCGCCTCGCAGACGTCCATCCCGAACGCCACGAACAGCGCGTCCCGGACCCGGTCGAGCGACCGGCGGTCCGCAGGCGGTAGCTGCTGCCAGATGGCCAACGCGCCGTCTTTCAGGCGCATCGGCAGCACATCCGCAGGCGATGCACCCCGGTACTCGCACAGCAGGACCGCTTGTGTGTACCAGCCCTCGACATCGCCGGTTCCGTCGAAGGTGTCGATCAGGCGCGGGTCAAACTTCTGACCGGCCAGCGACTCGTCTGCCACTCGCACTGCCGTAACAGAGTCCTCACTGGCGGGCCCCGGCATCGCAACACAAAAAAGGTCGAAATAGCTTCACGAAATAAAAAGAAATAGTTCACGAAGAGAAAGCCTTGATGCCAGCACCGTGTTTTTTTCAGCGATCTGCGGTAACCAGACTGGCCCCCGCACGGCCCACACCCTCCCAGTCAACTCGACACCGCTCACGCGTTTCCGACACCCCCGATCGCTGATTGATCCATCACGCACACGCCCCACCTCGCCACGTATCCGGCCTGCCCGTTCCGGTCACGAGGTCGCCGCACTGGATGACTCATCTGCCGCCATCCTGGAGCTGGTACCAGTGCCACCTCACATGCAATTTCACTACAGTAGAGCAGACTGAGAAACGTTGGAAGTCAACTTGCCCTTATGAAAAATGCTAACTTTAGTCGGAATCTTCTATTTGAAGTGCAGTTCGCAAATATACAAAATTTATGTAGTCAAAAATAGAAGAAAAAAAAGAAGAAAAATTCCTCGTCTATGTTTTGTTGCACCCCTAAAGATAAGCAAACACTCAAAGTTTCATGAAAATATATATCCGTTAAAGCGTGATGACTGGTTGAACTTTTTGGAGGTGACCTCACTTGACCTTGACATGACTTCAAAATTTTGAAACGGTGTGCCAAATTGATGTGGGAAAAGTATGCCAAATTTGGGCGTGCTGCCGCGCGCCGTTCGTCCACTATCGCGAAAAACCTATGGTGGGGTCGGTCGAAGACCCCCGAGACGGAACAGGTTAAGAAAAAAACGAAAAATATGTTCCAGTGACAAGTTTTCGCATCATTTTTGTCCCAAATTTTCTAATTAAATTGAAGCACAATTTAGCCTTTTTTGGGGAGGGATTTTGTATAATCAATTTTCAATCTGATAGAAAAGCCTTACCTGAGAATCTAACCAAACCTTACCTCATTGTTTGAATAATAGAGTTAAACTGGACGTGATACTCGTCTTACTGAAAATTATACTATGATATCACTGAAGCTTATATATGATTTTCCAGAGAAATTGTAGAGGAAGAAGTAGCTAGGTAAGCTTCAATCCAATTTGCGCTCAGGCCTTCTATATAAGCACCAAAAGTTTTGCTAATGGTGGTTGGGAAATGATAATCTTTTGGATAATCTGTTGGAAAGTGATAATCTTTTGGAAGCTGTCTAGATTTTTTAAAATAATGTCAGGTTAGAAGGTATTTCTTGGCAAATAAGAACCTAACATGTTGACCTAGGTATCTACCCGATGCATCCAAATTTGCGAATTTAGGCACCAAGGCAGGAGGTAAAACCTTCATATCTATATTGCATCTGAGTACTGAGGAATTTAGTCACCAAAATCGGAAGTTGGACCTATTTTCAGGTAAGGTATCAGCTGGATATGGTTATATTATATTTCCACTGCCTATCACAAGCTGTTCATGGATAAATTAATTTATTTGCATCCTCATGCCTCACTGGATTTGGACCTGTTGTGTCAAAGTGGGGAAACTTTTTGGATCAGTGTGTTGTTCACTGAGCTAACCAAGAGGCGCGATGCGGCTGGTTACGACACTACTAAATACTATGATATGCTTGCAGACAAGAGTGAAGTGCTCCACCAAGCTGCCATGGTTCACTGGGTGGAGGTGTAATAATGGGTCGTCAGGTTACTTTGAGTGTCTTGAGTTATGTGAATATATTGACCTGCTCAGCCACATAGTAACTAGTTATGTAGGTGCAGTGAGGAGAACAGGAATACTGATGAAATGTGGAGGGGGCCAGTGCCATTTTCTCCCATAAGGTTAATTAATGGTTAAGGTCATCAACAATGGAGGCTGGCCTCTTGTCCACATGTTGCGATGCCTGTACATGCAGTGCCAAGTGGCAGTGTGTGATTACATTGCGAAGTGTGATCTTACCAGAATATATTTGTATAGAGAATGTTTTCTGCAAGTGTACTGAGATGCTGACAGTATAGTAGCCAGTGGGTCAATGTACTTTGGTACACAAAAGACCCGACTACTGGCGTGTGATCCCGTGGCCTGCCGTGTTTGTATGACTGGCGTATGTAGAACATATTGTTTGGCACGGTTTGGAGAGCACCTAATAATGTTCTTGGAACATGGTTTGCAGATGCCTGAGGATGCAGCTGTCCAGGATGGTGGCGACGTTGTTGAGAAGAAGAAGAGGGGACGGCCAGCGAAGACTGACAAGGTGCGGTAATGATGCTTATGGGGCACTTCTGGCAAGGGTACTGCCTAGAGTGCAAAATGTGTGCTAAAGTAGAACATCAATAGACATCGATGTTTCTCCTCATCGATCTATTATTCCAAAGGAACAATGTCTCTAAGGTTATTGCTAGTTTAATTGTAGCTGCAAAATATTCACAAATTTACACAAGCCTGCAGATCGTGCGTGGTGAATGGCTATCAGTGAGCGATTCTACATGAATACGAACAGGACCAGTATAAACAATAAACAAGACACCAGTAACCAACACACACCACGTGGTCGAATCAATATGCTTCCATGATCAGTTTGATTTTCGTTTTTTTCTCGTCCCATCGGATTTGATCATGCCTGGTGTTCGTTGACGGGCGCTGCGTGACCTCTGTAGTCCATGTGCCTCTACGCCCCAATAGCTAACGTAACTCGTATCCGTGGGCTGGCTCCCTGACAGTGAATTATCCAGTGTGCCAGTGGAAGTGCCAGTGTGATGCTCGCTGCGGACGATGCCGTGCGCGTCACGTCAACAGAATCAGAGCGGGTGATGGGGGTAACAGCTGGTGGCGCCGTGGCGGCACCACAGCGCGCGAAATTGGCCGTGCCGTGCTATGCGCCAGTGGGCTAGCGGCTGTTCCGTCGGCAGGCCGTCCAACTCGTGATCGGAATGAATTTGATTCGAATCCCACCGCCGGCCGGATTGCAGAGGCCGCTCGCGAACAATCGACATGAGGGGTCGGCGGTGCTGTATGGCCCGCTGATGGGATGTATTGTAAGGAGGATGTGTGGCGGTTTTTGTGTGCCTGCGCGCGAGTGTGCATGTACGGGCGTGCGCTTCATCGGTCTGTGGCCGGCAGCAGGCGGCGGCCAAGCCTGCCGAGAAGCGCAAGCCGCAGGACGAGGACGGCGACAGCGAGCCGGCGCCCGTGAAGCGCGGCCGCGGACGGCCGCCCAAGGCGGGCGGTGCCGCCAAGAAGAAAGCGCCTAAGGTCAGTCGCCGCCGGACTGGTAATCGCTGCTGACGTCGACAATGAATTATACTCCCGGTAGCTCGGAATAGTGCGCATGCGTGCGTGTTTCACGAAATATCCCTTCTTTTTTCTAGGGGAAGTAGTGCGGAAAAGCAAATGCAGTTTACGAAGTCTGGAGTGGTAACGAGAAGAGCAGGCACCAATAACACGATTTGGTTTTGGTAGATTGTGTACTGGGTTCAAACACTGATGTGATATTAGGTGGCTATGGCAAAAACTAACTTTGAAGTATTTTTTCCAGCCTTTGTTTAATTTCTGCCCTTAGATTACAAGGGATAAACGTACATTCTGCAACATACTTGTTGCTATGATATACAATGTGTGTTTAGACCATCCGAAAATAAACTAGTGACATGTACTGAAAACGGTCTCAATCGGATCAATTGATGTTGCAAAAAACATTACTTTTTCATCACACTGTTATATATTTGTTAGGCAAGCACCACATGTCTATTTTAGTATCGTAATCGTCTGATATATAAAAATGGGAAGAAAATTAATTTTCGTTTTTATCACGGCGTAGGCAGGACTTATTTTCTTTCAAAGCTTAAAATTTTGATCCGAACATCCCAACAAATCCAGGCTGGACACAAAAACCCCAAGTGTATATATTTTTGTTTTAATATTGATACTTAGAGGTCGAACAGAAGACACATAAGTTTCGTGTCTTATAAAATATTTAGAAAATCACCTTCTTTTATGCAGTGATATGTAACATTATTTTATATTCTTTTAATTTAGTGTTCTGAAATTTCAACAATTACCTCAAAATTGACGTTTCTTGCAGCTTTTTCTTACATTGCTTTCGTTAAATTGTTTGGCTCCTTCCGAGCTACTCGTGACGTGTCCTCACGCCAATGTCTCACTATGAATAACAAGTATTAGTGTTATCGATAGAAGATGCATAATGAACATTCCACACAGTTCCACCCTAGTTACTTATAAAAATATCCTCGCGATATTTTCTGTTCCATCTCAGACCATTCTGGGA
The DNA here is from genome assembly GCA_034440575.1 of Imbricaverruca yamaguchii. NCBI lineage: Eukaryota > Metazoa > Arthropoda > Thecostraca > Neoverrucidae > Imbricaverruca > Imbricaverruca yamaguchii. The sequence goes on along the minus strand of JAOTOL010001374.1, from coordinate 642,426 downwards.
GCTGCCCGCGGCCAAAGACTACCGTATGCCACAACAAACTGTATGTGTCGTGGTCATATGTTGCCGAGCGACTCTTCGTAGCTAGCTACCTTATATAAACAAACAACGCCAAGCATCTTATGCTAGGACTGCCTCCATTAGCATGTTGCAATTTCACCGGTTTGCATCTTCCTCCAAAATACACATCAGAATCGTTGGATTGTACCTGACTTGAAGTATTGACAGCTGAGATGGGCCTAGACCATAGGTGCTGTGGCGTAGCTGGCCCGCTCCTGCCGCTGATTTGCACCCGGGGCGGGGTCGAACCACTCCCGCCGCCGATGTGCGGCGGGAGTGGTTACTTCCACCCGGCAGCAGGAGCGGGGTGGAACCGCTCCTGCTGCCGATTTGCACCTGGGACGGGTCAACCGCGCAAATCTCGTGCGCGATGTCATGGCGTGCGGCTGCGTGAGGGCGTCGTGCTTGCGTGAGATACTCAGCCAGTATGTGCCGCAGGTGGCTGGCCGCGGTCGCGGCCGCCCGCCGAAGAAGGCGGCCGCCAAGAAGGCCGACGCGGACGAGTCGGACTAGAGCCACCAGGGCGGTTGCGTGCCGCCGCTGTGCGTCGTCCCGGTCCGGCCGGGCCGCCGGCCCTCTTCAACAGTCTGCTCCCGAACCCCCTCTTCCATGGACAAGTAAACCAAGTGGACTACCCTCAGTGACGCAATGAAAACGTGAATGACATTTCGGGCTGGCTACTTCACGCCGCGGCGGGCGACTGCGCCGCGTTCGGTCACCGGCGCCGAGTTTCGGCGCGTCGGGACTCGTGTGTGTGTGTGTGTGTGTGTGCGCGTCCGCGTCCGTCTTTCTGTCCGCCCGCCCGCTGTAGTGCTGTCTAGTGTCTGCGTGCCGTCTGGATGTGTGCGCTGACGACGGCGCCGTGCGAGCGAGCGTTGCTCAGACAACCGTCACGGAGACGCACACAGTCGACACACATCGTTGGCGACGCGGAGCAGCCGCCGCCGCCGTGGACCTCATTCATGATTTTCGTCGGCTGTCGGCGCTGGCAGGCACAAGTGGTGTTGTCTGCAGGTAGTTTTATGCGGCGTTTACGTTGTATAGCAGAGCTGTCGGCATCCGAAGCGCCGTTTGGTGTTCACCGTTTCTCGCGGGGATATGTTCCCCACGTCTTTTGAGTTCTCTACAGTTCTTTCGATCAGCGCCCACGAGTGTGCCGATCGCGAACAGCCGACCTGTAGTGTGTGTAGGCGTGTTGTCTTCATCCCCATCATCTCACATGCTTTTCCCTCCCGTCGCTCGTAGGTCACCCGACATCAGCCAGCCGAAAGAAGGGCTTTTTTCTCCGGTCATGTGTGGTTGTGCTTTTCGGTGTCGTGTGCGGTTTCTTGGAATAAATAACTGTAGACACGGCGGTGCATGGCCGACGGTAGGCGAGCGTGTCCACACACCGCCGTCACGGTTGGGAACCGTCGCGGCTGGCGACTTGTCCGCACGTGCTGTAGTGGTGCGAAGTGTATGTGAGGGAATGATCATATCGAGCGAGATGAATGACGCACTCTCGTTTGTTTGTTTATTTGGGTGGCTCTCGATGCACTTCGTGCACATTCACGGCTTATGGCGTCCCCACACTCTCGCCGGCGGGGCACGGGATAGAGAAATGTCCCGAGCAGCGAGAGTGTTGAACCCGGGACCTTCAGCACCCAGAGCTCGACGCGTTCGTGATTCTGGCGAAATTCTGGTGTGTGAACAGATCGGCCATCGCGTGCTGGTCGTAGTCGGCGTGGGTCGGGGACCCGAAACGGGTTGAACTCGGATTATCAAAATTGTTCAGTCCCCGAGCAGCTTACCACGGAGTTCGGTGGCATTCGGAGCCGGATTTCACAGTGTCCGCGATCTAAGCTAAACATAGCTGATTGAATGCCCCTCAACCGGTTGGGCACAATGTGATAACTCAAGGCAAATGCTTTCCAGGAATGTATTCGTTCACTATTTTTGGACGCGATATTTGCGACGCCATTGTATTCGCAAATGCCGGAAGAACACCAGGTAACAGTTGTATGACAACTTGCAGAATGTTTGACATAGTAACAGGTCCAAGAACACAGATATTGCGTGTAAAAACATGCTCGAGTATCTACAGATGTCGGCTGATGGAGCTAGCACGCATTCTAAAAGCCTGTGCAAGTGAAATAAAGCGATAGCTAAAAACATTTTCATAACCTTAAATAGTTCAAAATAAAAGGCTAAGGATCAAACGATCAAACGAGTTACTGCAATGGGCGTTAAACATTTTGGCACCTCCAAGTTCCAATAAGGTTTAAAAACGCAACAGTGCACAACCATGGACCAATGCCGATGAAATCTGGGCGCAAAATGACCCTAGATGTCGACGCGCCCCTGAACTCCAATCCACCACCAATTCCGATGAAATTGGTGATTCTTTAACGATATGTATCGTACGTTTCAGCTAGCTGCATCTAGCCGCTCCTACATCGATAGTGGTCAAATTCAATCCGATCAAATAGTTTGTCCCGATATGTGGCGTTGCTGCGCGGTGGCCGGTACGGGTGGCAGTGCCACCCGGTGGCACGTACAAGCCAGATGCGGACGCCGCGATGCGCCAGCTGATTGGGTGGGTGTCTTGATCGGATAACCTGGTCCAGCAGTGGCTATGCAAAACAACCCCCCTAACCGACGAGGCGACGCTGATAGAGATAGGTCACGTACTGGCGTTTGCACGGCAGGCGAGATGTCTGCCGGTAGGGATCGGGTCGGTGTGGTTGGACTCTGCGTGCAGCGGGCATGGAGGTGCGCGTCAGCAGAAAGGAATTAGTGGTAACAGGTATGATCGTATGCTTAATTATAGTCCGCAGCTGATTTAGGATAAGATCTAGCAGGATTATCTCCAGTGAGCAGATTGCGGACATGAAGAAATACGACTGATTTGATTGCCAAGAGCATAAAGGGAAGGTGGGTTTAGTATAAGCTAATCCAGAAGAAATTATGTTCTTGTCCCTGAAGCGTGGTAGCAACGTCGTGAGAGATGAAAATCGAGAGCGGCCGTGCTGACAAAGCCAGAGAGAAATAGGGGACGACCGGCCAGAATCTACGATCAGCTCAGCGTCGGGCAACCTCAAGAGTTGCTCAACAACAGTTATCTGCGGTTTGTGGAGGCTGCGAGGCAGTGTTCGTGCTGAGGACATGAAGGATTCGGCTTTGGTGCTGCAACAGGTGAGGGAAGCACCAAATCGGCCGAGCAAAATTCGTCGGACCCTCTATAAAGTGAGCCAACCTGAGTGCGTGTCAGGAAAGTGTACGTTGGCAATGCGTGTCAGCTGACTCGTTTGTCCACGGCTACCGTACGGACCGCAGTGACGGTTGATGCTGTGAAGACGGACATCCTCTTCGCCTATGGAATGATGCATGGTGGCAACGTAAAGTGTCATCCGGCAGCCAGACCATATAATTTACCGAGGCGTCAGCTGAGGTGACTGCACGCTCTCCTGGATCATACGGCGAAGTAGCTAGTGGCATACCTGCCATCTGTCAATTGCACTGCCTCAGCTTCATTTGCCGACCAGCCATCGACGTCATCCAGCACCTACACTTCGGCGGTGCTTCACGTCAAATGGAGATTTGACGAGACAACAGAGCAATCTGTATACATATTAGAGATGGCGATTAAGCTGCAGAACAAAATCTGCACCACTGGTGCATTTGTAACTGATGGTAGGTGGTATTTGCGTCTGAACTAACCCGACGCCGTCTCTCTCCCGCTCCTCCCGGCCGTTGTGAATCCAGTACAAGCGCGAGACAGCAGAGGCCTCCCGGAAGTACCGTGTCAGTGGAATGGGAGATACGTATACCGAGGCCGACCTAAGTCACTACAACAGACGGCACAATTATCAGAGTAGTGTACAATTTTCAACTCACCGTGATTAACGGCAAGGTGACGAACGTTATCACCAATTCCGGCAGCAGCATGACATGCCCCGCCTGTGGGCGCACGTCTCGTTAAATGAATGACCTGTCTGCCACCTCGGCTTGACCTGCCTGTGAGGGTACATGACAGCCGAGTCCTTCAACTATGTATGCCTGGATTCGATGCTTTTAGCGCCTTCACCACATTTTTTACCCCCTGGAGGTCAGAACTTGCGCAATGTCTGGCGAAGAAAACAAGACGCGTGTGAAAGAAAGGAGGAAATTACAGCACCACTCCCAGAAGAGACTGGGTCTTGTGGTTGAGCCTTGTGCGGACGGTACGTCTAACGACTGAACACGGCTCGGCGTGCCTTCAGAGACTCGGATGCATTCAGCGAAATCACTGGGATCGACGAGAGTCTTGTAGTCCATCGTTCGGTGATTGTGGCCGCTCTGCAAAAATGGATACAACTCGGCTGATGGTCCAGCCGCATATGTTTCTACATTCCCCCTCCGTGCGGTCTCCTGATCCACGGTGCCACTGCGATACGGTCTCTTCCGATCGGCATACACAGTGAGGAGGCGCAGGAAAGCCTTAACACAACCACGTCCGGAGGTCCGCGCCAACTTCGTATGTCCGGGGGGAGCAGATGTCTGCCCCCCTAAGATCTCTAGAACTATGCTAGCTAACGCAAACGGAAAACGGCGTTGGATAGCTGATGACGGGCTCTATCGAAAGTACTTCGGTCATTTGTTCGCTCAGGTCAACATTCAGGTCACTGGGTCACCATAGGTCAAATTCGACCAGATCAGGTGGGACTCAGATATTGACACATATCTCAGGACCTGCAACAGATAGAAACAAACGGCGAACGCTATTCGACAGTCCTCGAAATGCGCTACCGACGATAGACGGTGTAATTTAAGTTCAGGCAAACCGAGAATCCGGTCAAGGTCATGAAGTCATGACCTCAGGTCAAGGTCATGAAGTCGCCTAGGGAGGTCATGTAATGCATCAATCGACACGTCTTGGCGATACAAGCACAATGATGGTAATTTCAGCCTTCTAGCGCAATGCAGTGCGATATAATGCGCAGAAATGTGTAGTGATCTCAGGTGACCTCAAAGACCTTGGTCAGGTCACTGAGCAAAAATGTCAGCGGTAACATCGAGCATAGCTTCCATGGCAGTAACATAGCCACAACCGTTGTGAGATTATTCTGAGCGCAAATATGCAACCAGGAGACATTTGTATATTTTACCATAGCCCTATAATGGGGAAGCTATGGCCGCGACCTGACCTAAGGTCAATGCTACGAAAAAAACGATATACATATCACGGTCCTTGACGAGATCGTGACCTGTTCTAAGTTTGAAATCAATCGCCCAATTATTGTGGAAGTTATGCCACCTAGAACTCCGAATGTAGTTGGATCACTTCGCCTGACCTCGTGACCTGACCTGAGATGACCCAGGATTCAAAATGTGTAATGATATGCGGAAAAGATCAATGAACAGCAATGCGATGTTTGGCCGTACTAACCAGATTAGTTTGGCGGAAAATGAGGAAAAACCTGAGGGGGCAGATATCTGCCCCCCGGACGTGCGCGTGTTAAACACAAAATGAAGTACCGACTCAGACACACCAGCAAGATGTCACGAACGAACACTATCAAGGTTTCACATTTACAGTACAGAATTCTCGCATAGCAAACGTTAACTAATGATTATCCAATATATGGCGTTGATAGACTTCGCCTATGACGTCATCTTCATGCCACTATGCACCGTCGGACGTCGAACTTTTAAACGAAGGCATATTTGGTACCCATGCAGGTGTCTGCGCAATATGAGCTGTCTATCTCAAGTGCTTCCGGAGATATTTGGCGCAAATAAAATGAGGGAAGCGGAATGCACCCTCCTTTCTGGCATTCCTGTGTTAAGCAGTTAAAGCAATGGTGCGGGACGGGGATGGCCGAGTGGTTGTGTTCGGCTCTTGGTACCAAATGTCCCGGGTTGAATACTCGCGCCACTCGGGGCATTTCCCAATCCCGCGACCCAGTGGCGAAACATTACGGACGGCGACACCAGCCGTGTATGTGCGTAAAGTACGTCTTGAGCCACCCAATAAACAGCAAGACAGTGGAGTTCCTTATGTTCAATATTTCAAGTTCTTTCAATCAAGACCAAAATCATACCATTAACCCGTCCCGTCTCGGAGCGGGGTCTTCAACCGCCCCCCTCAGGTTGTTTTCGCGGATAGCGGACGAACGGCGTGCAGCAGCGCGCCCAAATTTGGCATACCTTATCTCACATTAATTTGAAATGTTGATTCCAATTTTTTAGGGCAGGTCATCTAGGGTCAACGAGTTAGTCAAGGTCAAGTGAGGTCACCTCCAAAAAAGTTAAGCCAGTCGTCACGCTTTAACGGAGATATTTTAATGAAACTTTCAGCGTTTGCTTATCTTTGTGGATGCAACAAAACGTACGAGTGGATTTTTTGTTCATTTTTGACTACATATAAATTTTGTGTTTGTCAAATATGAGTTCAAATGCAGGATTCTAGCCAAAGTAAGCATTTTTATTAGGGAAAGTTGACTTCCAACAACGCTTCTCGGTCTGCTCCACCCATTGGAAAAGGAAAATTAAAGAAAACTTGAAAACTCAAAATTTTGAAATTTCCACAATTTTATTCATTTTTGGGGGCAAAACAAAAAATTATAGCCCTGGTCAATTTCGCTGTCCGTTTCTCATTCCAAATATTATATATATATATATATATCCCCAAAACGAACTCTCCAGTCAAAAGCATAATGGAAGTCGTGAAAAGTTGTGAAAATCTAACCCCCTGGTGACGTCACTTTTGGGGGATTTTTTTTTCAGTGTATGGTGGTAGGTCATGGCTTCTTCAGGGGCTGTAGATGTCTGATTTGGGATGATGGCGAGTCAAACGTAACCTGATGCGCATTGTGACTCACTGAAGTAGCAAAAAAATAAGACTAAACGATAGTAAGGCTGTGTTGGGCTTGTAAAGGATGGACAAATAATTTGGCTAAACCAGTGATATGCATATGGTGTAATGGAGAGTGAAAGTGTTATATGGTCCATGCCATGAATGCATTAAGCGACCATTGTTCTCGTACGGTATATTGTAGAAGAAAACATGCGCTTTTGTTTGCTAATATTATCGGAAAGCGATGAAGGTGCGACACCAGTGTAAAATAATTGACCATGTGGCCTGGAAATTAACAGTTAATGGAATTGTGCTATTTCACCTTGCTACGTTTTTTTCTTTTTTGGCACCTTTTTTCAACATGATTGCTAAAAATTTAAAATGTTTGTGATGAAGTGAAAGTGATGAAGGTGCGATCTTATTTTCTTCAAATCTTTCACTATTCCCAAACAACTTCTTTCTTCATCCACACAGTTAATGGTGAAGTAATTTTAGGACACTGTGCGACACACAGTATCCGATCCGATAGCGACAGGTACGAACATGCTTACGCCAAGTCTGTTCATAGGCGCTCACAAGTTGACACGGAATGCGCACATAACCGGCCACTGACACGGATCACGAACTGGCAGAACGCTGTGCGGTTTAGCCCACTGATGCCGACATTCAGCTGATGTCCGATTACGTTTGTTCCCCCACTGATCCTGACACTCACCAGCGCGCATCGACGGCCGAGCCGCCGACCGAAAACAAGGTCCACCAACGTCCTGCAGCGTCACAGCCACACTATTCGAGGAAAACCCGACGATCACCTAACAAACACCATTCAAGCTGTATATCTCGCCACTCCCACCGAACCGCTGCAAAGCCAGGCCCATCGGCAGGCGCTACCTGCCGTGCTGTCTCGACACGACCGACCGGCACAGCACGGAGCCAACAGCCAACAGACGTCCACCGCCTCGTCAGCAGCCACCGGCGGTGTCCACCCCTCCTGAATTAACTACCATCACACCATTCGCCTCGCGGTAGCCGCACAGTTTCGTCTGGCCGCGGCACCAGGCACCGTTTCGCGTGGCCTCAGGCTCGGCGTCGTGTCGGTCCCGCTGCGGCCCAGACGCTGCCCGGCGGCCGCCTAGACGTGTCTGCCGCGTGCGCCGACCCCGTTCAGCATCGCCATTATGTCGCCGTGCCCGCGCTGTCGCTGTGGAGGCCAACACGCGCGGTGAGAGCGGGCACGCGCACCTGCCAGAGGCCGGTACACGGGCGCACCGCAGTCATCACACAACCGCGGCTGGACGAGCAGGCCGCTCCTGCTGACGTCACAACCACGGCTGGACAAACAGGCTGCTTCATTCTTCAACAGCCGTGGTTCATGTCACAACCACGGCTGTTGACGTCGCAACCACGGCTGTTGTAGGCACAACCACGTCCGAACAAATATGCCGCTCGTCATCCAGAACCTTTGTCCAATATTTCCTCCTGGTGTGTTAAATGATACTGTTTGACAACCATTGCAAATCTACTGTCGTTTGATAAAACGCTAAAAATATACCGGAAGTACAATATAGTTGCTGATGTATCAACATAAACAAGATTATCTTTACAAAATTGGACGGCCCACAAGTATCATCCACGTCTAAGATTACAAAATATGAATTCAACCCCGCCAACACGCATCGGAGCGGTCCGACTCCCGAGTCCCACTCCAGCCCGGCTGTAGGCTACGTCCGGCCACAGCAAAATACCTGACCACGACTGGATTGTTCGCGGGGTCAGACGAAAGAGGAAACGCCTCCGGGCAACACAGCGTGGCACACGGCAGTGTGGCGCACTCCCACGGCCCTACAGCGGCCGCACGTGGCCTGGAGAGCGCCGGCACGCACCGCTTCGTCTGCCGGCGGCGGCGGCGCGTCGTCGTCGGGCGACACCTCGTCCCCGACGGGCGGCAGGTGGCGCTGTCTGGAGCCGTTGAACAGGTCCGACCCGCCGATGATGTGCGGACACAGCGGCGGCTGCCGCACCTGCGTACATCGCCCGCTCGTCGGTTCCGACGGCTGTGCGGCTCATGTCACATGCCGTGCACCCAAGGTCGCGGTCCCGAGTCCAGTCACACGGCCGCCAGCCAGTTTTAAGGGCTGTAGGGTTCAAGCCACGGGCTGCGCACCCAAGGCCATCGTCCCGAGTCAGGTCACAGTCGATACGGCTCTACGGTCACAGCCGACACGGGATGGTGGCCGTACACCGGGCCATTCACGCACGGGGCTGTCGACTTCAGACACACTTCGCGTATACGGATGGTGACTACACCCTCCTCCCTATCCACTCAGAGCTAAATCACTGGCCGGCATTCATTGTCATTTGGTTATTGGGTTTTAGGGGCGCATCGATTGCGTTGGTCATGCAGCGCCCGGCATTCATTGTCAACGTGCACGATATCACATGACAAAACGCACAAACACCATGGCACTACGTCTGCCATCCCCGCAGCAAAACCATCCGAAGACTGCCACACCAAACCGACATCTGGTTGGCACGTGCACTGCAGAACATGCCCGAGTGCGTAGGAAACACGTCACGCTACCAAAATTTGGCCGACACAAAACACATCGACAATATATCTAGGCGAGCGTGACGCCTGACGGCGGCCCGGCATCCGCCAGGGAGGACCGTACCGGACGTAGCCCAACCACACGGCCACAGCCGGTCAGGACCCATCCGGCCTTCGCCGTGCTCGGCACGTACCCGTCTGAAGCGCTTGAAGTCGGCTGCGGCGGAGACGGCCGCAGGCGCGACGGCGGCCGGCGCCGGATGTCGGCACACCAGCGTCGTCACCTCCAGTCTGATGAGCGACGCGACCGGCAGACCGGGGTCGTCGCCGTCCGCCGACGATACCTGCACCGGACGGGCAGCGCGCATGTCGTGACGGTGTGTTCCCACGTGCTTTGCGCTTCCGTCGTGGCTAATTAATTGTCGTTACTTGCTTTCAAAACTTAAGGACGTGTTTCGCCATTCCAAGTTGATGGAAAATAAAGTTGAGAATGGAATTGCGAATATCGTCTGACACGTCATTTCGAATAGCTGCATGAGAACGGCACCAAATTTCGACAGGTAACATGAAACTTTACATACAGAATATTGCATGACAACCCACTGGACAATCAGACAAGCACTGCCACACTGTCATCCGAAGGGGAAGGCAGCGCAGTATTAAATTATTCGTGAAATAGAGTGGAATTTACCACTTTCTGAACACTCAATCGACATCCCTCTCCAAGAAGTATCGACATCCTGCTTCTTGATGCTTTCTTATGGAGTATTCGTGTCGCTAACAGTACCTCGTTTGTAAAGTATCATGAGGGATGGTGATACACGAACAATTCGCAATGCAATTTCAGGTAAGTAGATTATCCATAATGCGAAAGGGCATTCAGAATCAGTGTATACAATGTTTTTTTCTCACCATCCTGAATATAGCTCTTCCTAAAATGTGATTCCCAAAACATCTCATGAAGGTACAGCCATAAGCGTACCATTAGATCAAATTCGAGTCAACAACATCAAAGGCATTTGAAATGGCACTAATTCCATGACAAATTTCGACATCATACCGTGCTCGTTTCGACATCTCACACCTAACGAAAAACCATTATTTTAACACTGAGGCAGCGGCTAGGCCGTCGACGCCGGGACCCCCGAACGCTGGCCAAGGGGACGGCGCACTCGCCTGCTTCAGCTCTGGCGGCGCCGGCTGGCCCGGTGACGAATGGCTCCGCGGCTGCCGCGCAGGCTGTGGTGTGCACGCCAGCCAGTCGCCGGGCGGCGCCGGCCTCGCAGGACGTGGCCCCTCCTCAGCCGGACCGGAAGCCACCGATACGGCGGGAGTCGACATGTCCCGGCTCGGCTCACTGTCCCAACACAGAGCGGTCATGGCAGGGTCTGGGGAGAGGACACACTGTCCAACACAGGGCGGTCATGGCAGGGTCCGAGGAGGGGACACACTGTCCAACACAGGGCGGTCATGGCAGGGTCCGAGGAGGGGCACACTGTCCAACACAGGGCGGTCATGGCAGGGTCCGAGGAGGGGACACACTGTCCAACACAGAGCGGTCATGGCAGGGTCCGGGAGAGTACACACTGTCCAACACAGGGCGGTCATGGCAGTGTCAGAGGAGGGGCACGCTGTCCAACACAGGTCATGTCAGGGTCCGAGGAGGGGCACACTGTCCAACACAGGGCGGTCATGGCAGGGTCCGAGGAGGGGACACACTGTCCAACACAGAGCGGTCATGGCAGGGTCCAGGAGAGGACACACTGTCCAACACAGGGCGGTCATGGCAGGGTCAGAGGAGGGGACACACTGTCCAACACAGGGCGGTCATGGCAGGGTCCGAGGAGGGGCACGCTGTCCAACACAGGTCATGTCAGGGACCGTGGAGGGGACACCCTGTCCAACACAGGGCGGTCATGTCGGGGACTGGGGAGGGGACACTGCCCAGCACAGGGCGGTCATGTCAGGGTCCTGGGAGGGGACACACTGCCTAACACAGGGCGGTCATGTCAGGGACTGGGGAGGGGACATACTGCCCAGCGCAGGGCGGTCATACCGGGGTCTGGGGAGGGGACACACAGTCCAACACAGGGCGGTAACAGCAGGGTCCGGGAAGGGGACACACTGCCCAAACTAGGAAAGAACAGCACAGTTGCAGATAGACAGCTAGGTAGACTCGGACCATCTTGATGATCTATATCAACGAGTGTGCAATGTAAATGCGCTCGATGTGACTGAACAAGGACAAAAAATAGCAGGCATGACGTATTAGATAGGGGCATGCTGGGACTGTCCATACAGAACATCTCCAGTCTGCGCACAGCTGTACGTGAGCAAACCAGAAGGAAAGCCACTCCACTACCCACCCGTCCGCTCTTGTCGCACCGAACTGCACCCGCCGGTCACGAACAGCTCACAATACCTGACATACTCCCAAAGCATACTACCGTTCACACCGAAACCCCTTCCTTAGCTCCAGTCCATGAAACACACACCCAACCAAACAGCATACAAACACCCGACTCGGCCCAAAACCCGCCGAAGCCGGCCGACTCGGCATGCACCGTTTGCACTTGGGTGTCGGCGCACGGCCGCCCGGTTCGCGTTGGTTCGCCGTCGAAGCCGTCTCGAAGCCGAACAGGTCGTCGTCGACGGGCCGCCGGGGCCGCATCGTCTCCGACAGCCGCGGCCGCTTGAACACCGCCGGCGGGTCGTCGGCGTGCGGCTCCGGATATCTGCGGACGAGACGCAGGTGTACACAGAAGCTGGCAGTCCGGGTATCTGCGGACGAGACGCAGGTGTACACAGTAGCTGGCAGTCCGGGTATCTGCGGACAAGACGCAGGTTACAAGTACTGGCAGTCCGGGTATCTGCGGACGAGACGCAGGTGTACATAGTAGCTGGCAGTCCGGGTATCTGCGGACGAGACGCGGTGTACACAGAGCTGGCAGTCCGGGTATCTGCGGACGAGACGCAGGTGTACACAGTAGCTGGCAGTCCGGGTATCTGCGGACAAGACGCAGGTGTACATAGTACCTGGCAGTCCGGGTATCTGCGGACGAGACGCAGGTGTACATAGTAGCTGGCAGTCCGGGTATCTGCGGACGAGACGCAGGTGTACACAGTAGCTGGCAGTCCGGGTATCTGCGGACGAGACGCAGGTGTACACAGTAGCTGGCAGTCCGGGTATCTGCGGACAAGACGCAGGTGTACATAGTACCTGGCAGTCCGGGTATCTGCGGACGAGACGCAGGTGTGCACAGTAGCTGGCAGTCCGGGTATCTGCGGACGAGACGCAGGTGTACACAGTAGCTGGCAGTCCGGGTATCTGCGGACGAGACGCAGGTGTACACAGTAGCTGGCAGTCCGGGTATCTGCGGACGAGACGCAGGTGTATATGGCAGCTGTACATGTGGAGCCAGAGTAGTCTACATCGTATTTGGACGCCATGCGCCCACACAACTTTTCGAATATGACAAAACGACAGTTGTTGAGGAAGACAGCCCTGAAAAACTAAATCAGCCCTAGGAGATAATTTGTGGAAATTCACCCTCTTGGCATAGAGAAGCAACCCCTGTAACAGTTGTTCGCATAACATATCACAAGTGGAGAGCTGTGACCCGACTTTCGTTCATACTCAGTATGGGACCACTCACCCATCATCATCTCCAAAGTCCTTGGAAGGGATGTTCAACATTTAAAATGGTTAGCAAAGTATCATAAACAGTTACGAACCTGACTAATGTTCATACTCCTCATAAGACTACTTGCTTATTATCCCCTTCAAAGCCTGTGATAGGGATGCCTAAGTTCATCATCAGAAAGTGTTAGCGCACTATTTCAGAGGTAATTCCCGTACTCATTAATTTCTACGAGCCCGCTCCTTTTTAGTATGCAGACACAATCACATCCTCGACATGATTCTGCCACTTGACATGAGGACACACAGCCGACTGCCGAGTCTAACATACGCCGACCATAACTCATAACGCCACCAAACACCTTAACTGCGTTTGGTGGCGCTGCCGGCAACCATTACCCGAGTTTCCAAGCGCCGGCGCCTACCGTCTGTGATCAGAATACTATCCCGGAGCACTCACTCTCACCGGCGGCTACCGTCTGTGATCAGAATACTATCCCGGAGCACTCACTCTCACCAGCGGCTACCGTCTGTGATCAGAATACTATCCCGGAGCACTCACTCTCACCAGCGGCTACCGTCTGTGATCAGAATACTATCCCAGAGCACTCACTCTCACCAGCGGCTACCGTCTGTGATCAGAATACTATCCCGGAGCACTCACTCTCACCAGCGGCTACCGTCTGTGATCAGAATACTATCCCAGAGCACTCACTCTCACCAGCGCCTACCGTCTGCTGGTTGGTTATTTGGACTTAGGGATGCGTCGACTGCGATGGTCATACAACGCCCATTGGCTACCGTCTGTGATCAGGATACTTTCCCCGAGCACTCGCCCTCGCCGGCGGCTACTGCCTGTGATCAGGACACTATGCCCGAGCACTCGCTCTCACGGCGGTTACTGTCTGTGATCAGGACACTATCCCCGAGCACTCGCTCTCAAGGCGGCTACCGTCTGTGGTCAGGACACTATCCCCGATCACTCGCTCCAACCGGCGGCTACTGTGTGATCAGGATACTATCCCCGATCACTCGGCCTCACCGGCGGCTATTGTACCTGATCAGAATAGTATCCCGAGCACTCGCCCTAACTGGCGGCTACTCTCTGTGATCAGGACACTATCAGGACACTAAGCCCGAGCACTCGCCCTCACCGGCGGCTACCGTCTGCGATCAGGATACTATCCCCGATCACTCGCTCTCACCGGCGGTGGCCGCGACTGCTGTCGGCTAGGACGCGCTCCGTCTTCGAACCACTATCGGACCCGTCCCTCCCAGCCGCCTCCCGCCGCACACGCTTGCTGTCGGGAACCGTCTCCCAGTCCTCTGCCGACGAGCGACGCGCCGCCTTCGCCGCGGACGCGGATGTCGACGTCTCTGCGGTGGGAGGGATCACCGCCGGTGCCGGTTGGTCCTTAGCAGTGGCGGCTTCAGTCGTGATGGGCGCGGCCTCTGTCGGCGGGGGCGGTTCCGGGATGGACGGAGCCTCCGTCGGCGCAGGATGGTCGGGGGAGGCGGCCCGTGGCGGGTGGCGGATGTGCGAGCGTCGCGCAGGCTGGCCGGCAGCACCAGCTTCCACCGGCGTGGCCGGCGTGGCGGGAGTGGGCGGAGTTGGCGGCACCACGCGGCACGTGCTGGGCGTGCAGCACACACTTTCCGGCGGTTGCGTCTCGCGGGCCAGCACCGCTCCTGTCTGCAGACCGAGACGTGTCACGCAGACATCCGCACACACTATTGGTATTTTAATTCGTATTATTATTAATTGCAACCAAGTGTCCCACGATAAACATGTAGTTTTATGTCACTGAATAGAATGCAAGTGGCATGCATGCTTTATTAAACAACGAAAGACTGGCGGTTGATCAGAGAGGGACTTACGATTGACTGACCATGGGTCAGGACGGGTCTTAAAACGGAGTGACAATGGGTCAGGGAGCGGGAGTTGGAGTACAACGGATTAGGGTTGTTTCAAATGTTTTTTTCTAAGACTTTCGGCGGTCTGACCGTGAGTCAGGGAGTGATTACGACGATCTGACCGTGGGTTAGGGTGGGAATTACGACAGACTGACAGTGGGTCAGGGAGTGACTTGCGACGACCTGGCAGTGGGTCTGGGAGGGACTTACGACAGACTGACAGTGGGTCAGGGAGTGACTTGCGACGACCTGGCAGTGGGTCTGGGAGGGACTTACGACAGACTGACAGTGGGTCAGGGAGTGACTTGCGACGACCTGGCAGTGGGTCTGGGAGGGACTTACGACCGTCTGTGACTGCGTGTTGGCCAGCGGCGTCAGGAAGGTGGCCGTGTAGTCGAAGGCCGGATTGCAGTCGCGGTCGCAGGAGACGCGCAGTATTGCCAGCCCCACCTCCTGGTCGCGCACCATGCGCAGCTTCCGACGCCGCAGGGCCGCTGTAAAAGGATGCGGTAACAGCTGTAACACAGCCGTAACAGCCGTCACAGCCGTAACAGCCGTCACAGGGCGTGGTCAGACGCCGACTACTCGGTATTGTTAAGGGACCTCCCACGATTCGTTCCCCAAATGCACCGGCGGACAGCTACCGAACAAATAGTAACAAGAATCATGCGCATGCGCCTAGGTAAGCCTAGGAAACATGCGCCTAGGAAGCCGCAAGACGGAAATATTAGACAATGTGCACGCCGTATTCCCGCGAACATAGGCATTGTCGTATTGTCACCCTGTGGCCCTGACTACTGCTGGACACTCAGATACATCTTCAAATAGGCCAGTGTAACGTCTTACCTAAACCCGAGGCGCACCACAGCATATACACCTCGCACACCTCGGGATATATATATATATTCCATAATCCAGGGATGGACAATGGTGCAGGAGGATGGGAGTGGGGGTGGGGGATAACGAATGCACAAGTTGGCACATCTAAAGCAAATCGGGGACACCATGACAACATATGAACTAGCAACACCTAACAATCTGCCAGATTGCCAGATCTTCCAGATTGGTTGTCATGTTGCCAGATTTTACAGCAGAAACGCAGTGAAATTACAATGTAAGAAAGGCTCAGTATAAGATACAAACACTAGAGCATAAATGCGCGCTGCGATTACAAAATTATTAAAGTAATTAAAGTATACCGCCGCAATCACTCACTCCACGTCCACCGTCTTCCCCCACCCCCACCCCTTCCCGCGCCAATGGCAATACGGTACCAACACCATGGTGACTACCCAACACGCAGTGCGCTGGACGGACTCCATATCTTTTCACTGTGGCCCAAATGGCATTTATCGTTAAATGTAACTTATCTAAAGTCGTACCCCGAGCACAGTGGGCCCCATACCTCTGACTCGGTTGATTTCTGGCGACTTGGTGTCTGTGTGCATCACTATAACGTCAGCAGCAGTCAGCTGACTGACTGACATACCACAGTCTGACAGCAGAACAGGGGTACCGCCTGAGGGAAGACAACACCGGAACAGTAAGCTGACTGACATACCAGTCAGACAGCAGAACAGGGGTACCGCCTGAGGGAAGACAATACCAGAACAGTAAGCTGACTGACATACCACATTCAGACAGCAGAACAGGGGTACCGCCTGAGGGAAGACAACACCAGAACAGTCAGCTGACTGACATACCACAGTCAGACAGCAGAACAGGGGTACCGCCTGAGGGAAGACAACACCAGAACAGTCAGCTGACTGACATACCACAGTCTGACAGCAGAACAGGGGTACCGCCTGAGGGAAGACAACACCAGAACAGTAAGCTGACTGACATACCAAGTCAGACAGCAGAACAGGGGTACCGCCTGAGGGAAGACAACACCAGAACAGTCAGCTGACTGACATACCAGTCAGACAGCAGAACAGGGGTACCGCCTGAGGGAAGACAACACCAGAACAGTCAGCTGACTGACATACCCCAGTCTGACAGCAGAACAGGGGTACCGCCTGAGGGAGGACAACACCAGAACAGTCAGCTGACTGACATACCACATTCAGACAGCAGAACAGGGGTACCGCCTGAGGGAAGACAACACCAGAACAGTCAGCTGACTGACATACCCCAGTCTGACAGCAGAACAGGGGTACCGCCTGAGGGAAGACAACACCAGAACAGTCAGCTGACTGACATACCACAGTCAGACAGCAGAACAGGGGTACCGCCTGAGGGAAGACAACACCAGAACAGTCAGCTGACTGACATACCACAGTCAGACAGCAGAACAGGGGTACCGCCTGAGGGAAGACAACACCAGAACAGTAAGCTGACTGACATACCACAGTCAGACAGCAGAACAGGGGTACCGCCTGAGGGAAGACAACACCAGAACAGTCAGCTGACTGACATACCCCAGTCTGACAGCAGAACAGGGGTACCGCCTGAGGGAAGACAACACCAGAACAGTCAGCTGACTGACATACCCCAGTCTGACAGCAGAACAGGGGTACCGCCTGTGGGAAGACAACACCGGAACAGTAAGCTGACTGACATACCACAGTCTGACAGAACAGGGGTACCGCCTGTGGGAAGACAACACCAGAACAGTCAGCTGACTGACATACCCCAGTCTGACAGCAGAACAGGGGTACCGCCTGAGGGAAGGCAACACCAGAACAGTCAGCTGACTGACATACCCCAGTCTGACAGCAGAACAGGGGTACCGCCTGAGGGAAGGCAACACCAGAACAGTCAGCTGACTGACATACCACAGTCAGACAGCAGAACAGGGGTACCGCCTGTGGGAAGACAACACCAGAACAGTCAGCTGACTGACATACCACAGTCAGACAGAACAAGGGGTACCGCCTGTGGGAAGACAACACCAGAACAGTCAGCTGACTGAGTGACATACCACAGTCAGACAGCAGAACAGGGAAGGCAACACCAGAGTAATCGGACGACCAGACCATTTATCTCTTCATTCTCTTCTCCAGACCCCCATATTTGTGTCTGTGTCATTTGCTGTCTGTCTGTCTGTCTGTCTCCCTGCCTGCCTTTGTCTGTCTGTCTGTCTGTCTGTGTCTGTCTGTCTGTCTGTCTGTCTGTCTGTCTCAGGACCTGTAACAGCTAGGAACAAATGGCGAACGCCATTCGACAGTCCTTGAAATGCGCTACCGAGAATAGGCGGTGTAAGTTAAGGTCAGGTTAACCGAAACTCAGGTCAAGGTCATGAAGTCATGACCTCAGGTCAAGACCTAGGGAGGTCATGTAAGGTAGCAATCGACACGTCTTGACGATACAAGCACAATGCCGGTAACTTCAGCCTTCTAGCTCAATGCAGTGCGATGTAGTGCGCATAAATGTGTAGTGATCTCAGGTGACCTCAGAGACCTTGGTGGGGTCACTGAGCAAAAATATCAGCGGTAGCATTGAGCAGAGCATCCATCTACATGCCACAACCATTATGAGATCATTCCGAGCGCAAATATGTAACTAGGAAACATTTGTATATTTTATCATAGCCCTATAATGGGGAAGCCATTAGCGACCTGACCTAAAGTCAATGCTACAAAAAAAGAACGATATACATATTATGGTCCCTGATGAGATCATGAGATGCTATAAGTTTGAAATCAATCGCCCAATGATTGTGTAAGTTATGCCACCTAGAAATCCGAGTGTAGTTGGAGTCACTTCGCCTGATCTGGTGACCTGACCTGAGATGACTCAGGATTAAAAATGTATGAGGATATGCGGAAAAGACCAATGAACAGCTATGCGAGGTTTGGCCTTGCTAACCCTATTAGTTTAGAGGCAAATGAGGAAAACCCGGAGGGGGCAGATATCTGCCCCCATCCCCGGACGTGCGCGGGTTAAAGGAACACGTTACATATCTATGAAAGCGAGTGTTACGATCAAGGTACAGGCAAGTGGACATTTACGTTAAGGGAATTGTACGTTATACTTTGTGCGATGTTTTTGGGTGCTGAAGGTGGGGGCTGGGTTGGGGGTCTCCCTGATGTCTAACTGGTTTTAATTTCACTACTCCCCCACATAATTTGCGGTTTGTGTGGGGTTGGGGGTTTTTGAGTGTTGAGTTGATTTTGCCAGGGTGCCGGCTTTAGCCTACTCCTATCGAAGAGTACCGAGGGATTTTTACCGTGCGGACAAGGAGGCAATTGTCCACACCGCCTCTCACGCCGGCTGCCGCGTGTTAGTTGTTAGTAGTTGGTTGGTCTATGCATGCCGTGCAGGGTTGTCAGTTGGGTTAGTACGGTGTTTGGCAATTTGGCTATTCTACGTCCGCTGTTCCTCTCGGTATCCATTCACGTTAGGAGTCGGAAGGCAAAACGGCTCATCTACGTCCGACGGCTCTTCGGAGTAGTCGTTTTATGTTAAACTATTTTTTCTATGTTTTCCTAAAGCAAGTCGGCTCATCTACCTCCGACGGCACCGCTAGGTAGCCAATTATTCCTAACTGGGAAGCAAATCGGCTCATGTACGTCCGACGCCATGCGGGATGGCTATTTACGTGTTTCCTGCGAGTGTTTCGCGGTCATGTATTGCAAGTTGATTTGAACATTGGTGATGCCTAGAAAGCTCCTGCTAGTTCTGTGGCATACAGATATTCAAATAGCAATTGAATGAGTTCTGCGTGCTTCGGTCCAGTGATGCCGATGCCTACCTTAGCCTTGTGTTTCGAGCCATCAGTGAATACGAGTGATTTGTGATTGTTGTCATCGGCGAATTTGTGAAAGAGGCCTAGAATCTCCGCCGATGTGATAGTGGCTTTCTTCTCCGAGAGCAAGTACTCGACCTTTGGTTGACTGAAAGTCCAGAAGGGCCTAGTGGGCGGTCGAGCTGCAGTGGATGGCATTGTGAGGTTAAGATCTGAGAGAGCCGTGGCAATTTGAATGCTATATGGTGGAAGTTTGCACGCAAATCGGCTCTTGTCGTATCTGTCAGGCATGAAGCAGCGCTGTGCCGGATGATTTTGAATGGATTTGATTTTGATGTGGCCGCGGCACAGCTGTTGTGTCCTGTGGTGGAGTGATGGTGTGTCTGAGTACTAGAAGACTAGCTATCGGTGTAGCGCTAAGGGCGCCTGTGGCTGCTCTGATGCAGTTGTTTTGGATGACTTCTAATTTTTGGCTCTGACTTTCTGAAATTGTGGAAAAAAATGATGCTGTTGTATTCTATGATGGGTCGTATGATTGATGTGTAGAGTCGCAGAAGTGTTTTCCTGTCTCCGCCCCAGTCTGTGCCTGCAAGTGCACGTGTTATGTTGACGCGCTTCGCTTCGTGATGTCGATGATACGGGTGTTGAAACTGAGTTTTTCGTCTAAATGCACTCCCAGGAATTTGAAACTTTTCGCCTGCTCGATGGCTTTGCCATCGATTTTAAGTAACGTTTTCGGTGTGGGACGGAGATGACTGTACGTGACAGTGGCCGATTCTTCTGCGGACAGGTTGAAGCCCCAAGTTTTGCACCACCTTGCAATGTGGTCTAGTACTGCTTAAATGTTTTTTTTTCAGCTTTAAGGAAGCATTGTGATGTCCAGATTGCTATGTCGTCCGCGAAAAGTGAGTATTGAAGTGAAGTGTCCCCGTGGTCGGCAAGCATGTCGTTGATCATGATGATGAAGATGCTCGGTGAAAGCACGCTCGGTGAAAGCACGAGTCAGGCCCTACTCCTGAGTTGTGGTGTTTGATGTGACACTGCAGCATCGGACCCCAAGAGTCATATCTCTGAGGAAGTTGAGAATGAAGTGTGCCATGTGTCCGCGTAGGCCTATCTTATGGAGTTTGTGTGTCAGCGCTGACTTGTGTACTCGGTCGAATGCGGCAGTAATGTCTAGGTAGGCAGCTATTGTTGTGCGTTTAATGTACAGATCACTTTTGATGTCATGCACTAACCTAATGCGATTGTCTGTAGTTGATTTTTGCCGTTGGAAGCCGCATTGAAATTCGTCGAGCAGGTCGTTGTGTTCCAGAAATTGCCTCAATCGTGTGTTGACCATGCGTTCGACCAGCTTGCTAGCACAGCTAGTAAGTGAGATGGGTATATAGCCTTTTGTGGTGGAGTGATCTTTGTGTAGCTTTGGTAATGGTATGACTACGCTCTCCCG
Source organism: Imbricaverruca yamaguchii (assembly GCA_034440575.1). Lineage (NCBI taxonomy): Eukaryota > Metazoa > Arthropoda > Thecostraca > Neoverrucidae > Imbricaverruca > Imbricaverruca yamaguchii. The sequence goes on along the minus strand of JAOTOL010001374.1, from coordinate 621,310 downwards.
CCAGGATGCGGGAAACGTGTCGCTTTGGTACAGTTCATTTACGGCCGTTAGTAGATACGTTATGGAGCTTTTGCTAAGATGTTTAAGAAACTGGTAATGGATGTCGTCCGGCCCAACTGACGTGTTTCCACACTTGCTAAGGGCAAGTTGTAATTCGTGCATGGTGAATGACTGATTGTAGATTTCTCTATTATCAGAGCTAAAATCTGCTTTGGAGGCAAGGGCGTCTAGAAAGCTTACTATAGTGGTGTCATAGTTGCCGTTGTCGGATGCGCTGGCGTAGTGTAGTTTAAAGTGGTCTACGACTTGTGGTGGGTCAGTGATGTGCTGTCCATTCACCGTCAGCTGGGGGAAGGGGCCTGGTGGTGGGCGTTTCAGGATGAACCGCTTCATCAGGTCCCAGATTCTGCCGGTCGGTGTGAACCTATTGCATTGCGAGGCCAACGATTGCCAGGAATTTTGGCGTGCTGTTCGAATTGAGTACCGGCAGTGTTTTTGAGATTGTATGCTGATAGGTGTGCTTCGCATACGCATCTTTTGATTTGTCTGTGGGTATGGCGCGGTGCGGCGATTGCTCTTCAACAGTCCGGGGTCCACCATGGCGTAGATGCCTTTTTCCTAGGTTTGTTACTTTTTGGGACTGAGTCTTGTGCTGCTGAGCTGATGGCCCTTAGGATTGTCTTTATCTTACTGGTATTCGAAGTTGCTAGGTTGAGGCCCACCTGTTCCTCGAATTTAGTCCAGTCCGCTCTTTTCAAATTCCAAGATTGTCTGAATAGCTTAGTGTGGTGGATAGCGTCCGTGCTGAGCCTAATTGTGATTGGATAGTGGTCGCTCAGCCCGGGAACGTTTGAAACTGACCAGTCAAATAGTGAGCTAAGTCGTGGGGTGCAGCACGTTAAGTTTATACAAGTGTCCGATCACAATAAGGTCGGGCTGTGGCGGGTGGCGGCCCCGGTGCTAAGAAGTGCTAAGTTGTGGTCCGAAATAAACTGGTGAATTTCGTGCCCTCTAGTGTCTGTCTGGTCGCTTCCCCATGAGGGGTGTTTAGCATTATAGTCTCCCATAATGAGAGCTGGTGGAGGGGCCTGGAGCAGCAGGTCGTTCAGCTCCTGTGGTGTAGGGGTTTCAGCTGACGGCGAAATGTATAGTGAGATTACTGTGATTTGGCAATGTGCAATTTTGAGGCCGACTGCTACGCAATTCAGGGGAGTATTTAACGTTACTGGACGATGAGGTATGCTGTTTGCTATGAGCATGGCTGCGCCCCATTTCCTATGTGGGCCGTTTACGTTGTTTAGGTGCCAAGTGTAATCTGGAGTTGTGTTCCAAGTGGAGTCAGAATCTCGAAAGTGAGCTCCTTGGAGTGCAGCGAGTAGTGGTTTTTGTTGTAAGAATTCAGATTTAAATTCTATAAATTTGCCTGGAATGCCTCCGGTGTTCCACTGGAGAAAAAGTCCCATTCCCGAACGTTTAATGGCTGTCTATGTTCCTAGACTGGGGTAGTGTCGGTGTCGAGTCCAAACATGACTGGGAATCCAACAGAACACGGTATTTCTGCCGACGTCATCTAGGGATTTTACGACTTTGGTAATCCTCCGTACAAGTCGGTTATCCTGGTTAAAGATGTTCAGTGCCAGGAGACTGCTCAAAGAGTCTGTGAAAACCACGTGTTTTGTGGACCGGTCTTTCTGTATATAATAGAGGGCTTGAAGAATGGCATACAGTTCGGCAGTAAAAATCGATGTTTGCGTCGGTAAACAAAAAGATCGAACCACCTTGTTTACTTACGAAAGCACACCCGACACCAGAGGGCGCCTTTGAGCCGTCTGTGTAAATGCGTGAAAAGTCGTGATATTCGTGTATTTTTTCTAATGCTAACATGCGGAGTTCCTTCGGGCTTACCTGCCCTTTCTTTGAGCAGGAGTCATGTCAGTTTTCACTGGGACAACATGCCAAGGGGGAGTGCTCGGAGTGATTACACGTGCTACAGAACGCGGCCGGATATTACATTCTCGAAGAATCGTGGACATACGAGAGGAAAACGGTAATCCACGCTGAGTAATGTGACGTGCACTTGACGTCCCTGAGAAAATCTACCGATAGGCTGGATGGTTCCGGTATTGAGTAGCATTGTATGCATATCTCGCGCCCAATAACTCACGGCGTAGTGCAAGAGGTGGCTCGTCTACTTCTACCATTACACTGGCAGCCGGTGGGGCGCGGAAGGCTCCAGTAACGATGCGAAGGGCTCAATTGTGGATCACATCAAGACAGCGCTTGGATGTGGCACCTGGTAGCCTGGACCTGGTCGCACTGGTTCTGGGGGGTGATTGGGTGAAGTGGCGGCGAGATTTGCACTTGGGAGGCGCTCTGGTGTTGTGGGCTCGACGGGCATGGCAGAAGCAGGTTCGGTCTGAGTGCTGGCCTCAGACGTGGTTTTGAAGTGGGTTTGGGTATGTGTGCAAGAGGTTGTGGGAGGTTCGATTTGGCAGGAGATGGTGGCCTTGGGCTTGAGAGTGGTCTGGTTGGGTGTGGTGGCCTTGATTCTAGGCCTTGGTTTGGGTCGGCCGGATGGGTGTGGTGGGGGCCGAGGCCCTGGAGGAGACAGTGGGGGGGAAGGCTTCAGGGTGGTGAGGTCGGTTCCTGGCTGGTTGGAAGGGGTGGCGCAAAGGGCCAGTTCCCATGGAGGATTGGTGGGTGACAATGGGGGATGAAATGGAGACCGGGTCTGGGTGTTGGAGGAGCGATGTTGCCGGGTCTGAGATGGGGTGGGAGGGGAAGGAGCCCCATTCCTCGGTGGGGTTGACGTGGGATGCCGGACTCGCGGTGGGAGGGGCATGGCAGGAGGCCGGGTCGTGGGTGAAGGGGATGTGGATAAGGGCCAGGTCCGAGGTGGAGCGGATGTGGGAGCAGGCCAGGTCCTGGGTGGGGTGGGGTGGGGTGGGAAGGAGTGGTGAGCGGCGAGGTCCAGGGGCAGTGGGCCGAGGAGTTCGGGGATCGGTGGGGCGGTTGAGGCGAGGGTCGGAGGGCGGTTGAGGAGAGGGTCGGAGGGGCGGTTGAGGCGAGGGTCGGAGGAGCGCTGAAGAGGGAGTTGTGCCGGGCTCCGGGAGCCGGCTGCTGGTGGGATGGCAGGGCCGGCGGGGGGCTGGTGTTGGAGGGGGTGTGGGCTTAGGTGTGGAGAGCGTTGCTGCGTAGCTTCGCCGGTGGTAGGTGCTGTGTGGAGAGGTGCAGTTGTGGTTGTGCGAATGTCAGTGGTATTGTGGCGTAGATGCTACCGTGCTGTTACGTGTGGCACTCGGTGGATTGCCGCATACCGGCACACCTCCCTCTCCTGTGCCTACTTTGGGCAATTGGGGTCGGTGGGGGGGGGGAGTGCGGCCCTGCGCAGCCTGCACACTTCCGTTCGGAAGAGTGCCAGTCGGATGTCGCGTGGTGACCGGCGCACTGGCTGCATCTTGGAGTTGGCGACGTGCATGGGCGTTCGCCATGTCCGTACCGCAGACAGGACCGGCACCGTAGTGGTAGAGGCACGTAGATGCGTACCTTGTAGGCCTTGTTCTGTATGTGTGATGGCAGGTGTTGTGAGTCGAAAGTCAGTACTATTAGGTTGTGAGTTGTATGCGCCTCCCGTTTGATCTGGCTGACTGTGGCTGTGGAATCCTTGAGTGCTGAGGCGTCGAAAAGTGCGGCGATGTTGTCGGTAGGTACGCTATCCAACTCTTGGGCGTGAATGTAGCCCCGGCTGGTGTTTAAGGTGCGGTGTAGTGTGAAGGAGCAGCGCTGGCCGTTAAAGGTGTTTGTATTCAGGAGTGTTTTTGTATCCGCGCTGCTCTGTGTTTGTACTAAGATGTGGGTGGTGCGCGTGTGGGCCTTGAAGTGCATATAATTCAGAATATGTCGGAGTGTCCTCTCCAGAGTGAAGGAAGACTCCTGTGTGATGCTGTGTCCTGTGTTCGTGTACACACCTACTAGGTAGATGCCCTGTGTGGTGCTGGCGGCGGGCGCCATGGTGTTTACGGGTTCGGTCCCACCTCCCCGCAAATGTCCCACCTGACTGAAAAACTACCCGGATTCGTTGCACCCTAGACTGAGCGTTCGCTCTCCGATCCCTGCCCCGGCCGCAACAGCCCAATACAGTGGGCTCCGCACCGTTAGGATTCCTCCGGGGGCTGAAGGCTAGTTTGGAGACAGAAGTCGGGAATTTGGTGAGGGAGGTTTTCCTTTTAGAGACGCAAGAGTGCTTCTCTAGGGTCCCAGGAGCTCTTGGTGTCTTGCTACTTCTGCGGCTACGGGTTTATCTTCAGTTCAAACCCTGGACCTTCCTGCAGCCCTTCTTGCTTGTGCGAGGCTCCCTGCGTCCGCCGGTCCGACGTGCGTCCCGTCGAGCGTCTGACTGTGAGATAGCCTGAGACCTTACCTGCCAATTCAATGGCAGATCCCAGTGTTTGGAGGTGCGCCATCTCGGCGAACACGAACTGCTTGCCGACCAGCAGCGTCCGTCGGCGCGAGTCCACCTGCCGGAGAGCATTTGAACCACTTCATAACCTGCCCACCTGTCGGAGACCACATGAACCACTTCATAAGGAGTCCACCTGTCGGATACCATTTGAACCATTTCGTGTCCACCTGTCTCGGGCCGCATCACAGCGGTCGGTCGTCAGCAGCCACCGCCGGCGACACGTCACACAGCGCCACCTGCCGGCCACACGGCCAACACGGCGGCCGGGCGTCACGCCGCACGCCACACGGGCGACGACCCAGCGGTGTGACGTCACCCCCCGCCAACGGGCCGGGTGTGGGAGGACCAGACGTGGGCCCAATGCCATAGACAACGGCGCCGCTGAACACGCGAACGACGCACTCCAGATTCAGCTCTCTCAGGAGCACCGAGGATTGCGGTTACGAATCCTATACGAGATGACTTGAACGTAACGCCATCTGGTCGGCGGCGACCGTTGACACCAAGTGTCGTATGCGTATGTTGAGAACTACCACTACCGGCTTGAATGTTTGAGTGGATCGATGTTCTGTGAGAGCCAACTGCCACCAGCTAACGTCTTACATACATGAAACGTCACTCCGGCGTGCTATGTTGAATTGTCGGAGGAACCGTTTGTTGAAGTGGACTGGCAAACGTGAGATTATACATCTCTTGAGTGTACACGAAATAAAATGAATAAAATTACATGAAATAAAGCAAACTTTTCCACATGTTTAACTGTACTGTTTTAATCCGAAAAGTGCGTCAATATGATTCGCTGTTGAGGACAATACCGCTGAAATGTCGCTGAATGACCTTGTATTTTTTCTCTGAGAATTATAATGTTCTACTACATTGATTTCTACTCCACCTTCTTGCTTATCATTCTAATACTTCTTACATACCACGGAGGCTATACGACCAACGCCACCAAATACTCCATAAACGCCCTCCATTGCATCTGATACTAAAGGAACCATATCATCGTCACACCGGGACATGAGTCATTTTCGGCGTAAATGTTGGTATTGCGGAGCATTGCCCATGACCAGGCGCTATCCATGCTTCAGGTCTGTCCAGCTATAGCCAGATAGGCCGAGCCCTAGAGTGGCACTGACCCTGGGCTCGGCCTATACAGCTACAGGCATGTAGGCCGAGTCTGGGGAGGTGCTAACCGCGATGCTGGGCTCCTGTTCGCCGAGACTCGGTTCGTCCATGGCCGGCCGGAAGTCGTCGACGGCGACGGCCGGCGAGGTGGTGCACACGCGTCGACACTCGCACGTGACGCGCACGAAGGCCGGCGTCACGATCGGCACGCCGGAGGCCAGCGCCTGCACAGCCTGTGCCGAGTCACACGTGTCAGGTCACTGGAGCGCACGGGTTACGGCCGGCGCCACCACACGTATACACGGCCGGCGCCACCACACGTATACACGGCCGGCGCCACCACACGTATACACGGCCGGCGCCACCACACGTATACACAGGCCGGCGCCACCACACGTGTACATAGCCGGCGCCACCACACGTATACAAGGCCGGCGCCACCACACGTATACACGGCCGGCGCCACCACACGTATACACGGCCGGCGCCACCACACTGTATATGGTTGGCGTTACTACACGAAAAGGCCGGCGCCACCACGTATACACGGCCGGCGCCACCACACGTATACAAGGCCGGCGCCACCACACGTATACACGGCCGGCGCCACCACACGTGTACATAGCCGGCTCCACCACACTGTATATGGTTGGCGTTACCACACGTATACAAGGCCGGCGCCACCACACGTATACAAGGCCGGCGCCACCACACGTGTACATAGCCGGCTCCACCACACTGTATATGGTTGGCGTTACCACACGTATACAAGGCCGGCGCCACCACACGGCCGGCGCCACCACACGTGTACATAGCCGGCTCCACCACACTGTATATGGTTGGCGTTACCACACGTATACAAGGCCGGCGCCACCACAGTACATAGGCCGGCGCCACCACACGTGTACCCACCACACTTATATGGTTGGCGTTACCACACGTATACAAGGCCGGCGCCACCACACGTATATACGGCCGGCGCCACCACACGTGTACATAGCCGCCTCCACCACACTGTATATGGTTGGCGTTACCACACGTATACAAGGCCGGCGCCACCACACGTGTACACGTGTACATAGCCGGCTCCACCACACTGTATATGGTTGGCGTTACCACACGTATACAAGGCCGGCGCCACATCACATATACAAGGCCGGCGCCACCACACGTGTACATAGCCGGCTCCACCACACTGTATATGGTTGGCGTTACCACACGTATACAAGGCCGGCGCCACCACACGTATACACGGCCGGCGCCACCACACGTGTACATAGCCGGCTCCACCACACTGTATATGGTTGGCGTTACCACACGTATACAAGGCCGGCGCCACCACACGTATACACGGCCGGCGCCACCACACGTATACACGGCCGGCGCCACCACACGTGTATATAGTTGGCGCCACCACACGTATACAAGGCCGGCGCCACATCACATATACAAGGCCGGCGCCACCACACGTGTACATAGCCGGCTCCACCACACTGTATATGGTTGGCGTTACCACACGTATACAAGGCCGGCGCCACCACACGTATACACGGCCGGCGCCACCGCACGTGTACATAGCCGGCTCCACCACACTGTATATGGTTGGCGTTACCACACGTATACAAGGCCGGCGCCACCACACGTATACACTGTATATGGTTGGCGTTACCACACGTATACAAGGCCGGCGCCACCACACGTATACACGGCCGGCGCCACCGCACGTGTATATGGTCGGCGCCACCGCTGTGTTCAATTGCCTACATTGAACATACAGTGACTAAAGGAACGAAAAAGTCCCTCTTCCCATAGGGAAAAAAATGTCCTGATGCTGAGAACAAAAATATGCGTCTTAGACTTTTTATGAATGGAGAAAACGCTCACACGCACAAGTGTTAGTTGGGAGTAATTGCGGGCCAAGACCATGGGATTCACAAAACAACGGGGATCTTGACCTCGACTTTTGCACTTGTCACCTGTTAGACTAAGTCCCCAGTTTGCATATCAATACCGAAGCATTAATTCGCTTATGTTTTACGACCAGGAACCGAAAACTACGGCGAAGACAAGTGACTGCCTGCATCCCAGCATTGGTCTGCTCAAAATGACCGGGAAGATGAGCCAGAATACCTGGAAAACATTTCCGGTGACCCTAGGCGTTCGTTACGCGCCGCACCATGCCGATTACCGGACCTTTCTAACGTGCTCAGAAGAAACATTTCACCATGCCAAGGCACCGAGCTCAAATTTGTCATCCCACTCTGCCAGGGGCAGATAAAATTCACCCGCAGCACCAAGGCTGACACACCAAACGGCGGAACAATGAGTTACACATCACGGATCACGCGCTCCTCTTGTCATGAAGCAAAGGTTAAAAAATGATGGCGGGTGGCATGAATTAAGCCATTCCGTGCCCAGGGAAGGGTTTCACCGCGCAATCGCCACCACCGTCCCGGCTGTCGTACCGCGGCCGAGGTCGGCCACGCCCGCCTACCTTGACAGATATTTTGAATGAGCTCATGACCAGGAGGTCGACGTCCGCCCTCCACTCGGGCAGCAGGGTGGCGCCCAGCTCCACCAGCAGCGGCGTCAGCGCGTCACGCTCGGAGGTCGACAGCAGTGACGTCACCACAGAGAGGGGACGCCACCTCAGCCTGGGCAGCGGCCAAGTCGTCACGGCAGCACAGACACGCCACCGGGATGCGCTACACAGGCTGTGCGATCAGTCACGACACCCAAACAAAGCATATGTGTGAGAGATGCAGCAGAAGAGCACAACACGGATTGACATAAACAAATATGGCCCAATTGATGTGTATGAAGCAATCCAATCCGCATCCATATCCGAACCAGATAGTTCTCACTGGCCTCGACAATACAACTCTGCCTCTCGCCTCTGTCTCACACGTACGTCCGCCAGCGTCCACTGTGACGGGGCGACTGTCTCCGTACGGGTCATCACGTCACGAGCGCCAGAGCAGGGCACAATGACGCGGTCAGGCGCGTTCAACTGTGCTTTGTCGAAGTATTTCTGACCGCCCTCCCCCGCCCCACACTTGCGTCACCTGGCATCAGGGTGATGCAGGTGTCAATGACAGTCCCGGCCGACCGAGCCGGGGTGGAATGTGCCGACATGTCACTGCATCTCACGGTCGGACGGCGCTACGGCGGCCTGTCGTGCCTGAACAGCGCGCCGACAAAATGCCTGGGATCCGCACAGGGCGTGTACCCCAGGGTACATCAGAACCAAATGCATTAAAAAGAGGGGCCCAAAACTAACTTCGTAACACCATTATGCGCCACATATGCCTGCATAATGGGTCCGTATGTATCTACGTAGGCATCTTGCTATGAATGAAGCTACAAGTAGATGGATGGCGGGATCTGAATGCGATCATAGATAGCATATCCACGAACTCATTGCAAACAGTGTGATTGCAATAATCTTGATCGCATAAATGGTTTCTGATGACTGGAAATTTACTTAGCAATATAATGAATCCAGCTCAAGCTACATTTGCATGCGTTTAGCATTAAGGGTACTTGTGAAACAAGCATGAGCATACAGTTGCTGATTATTGACATGGTATGTTGTTCAGGAAATAAAAACAGCACCAGCTAATGCGAGCATTATATCATGTCAGGTTCTGGTTGGAAAATAAAAATAAATGATTACTTTCTTCAATTTTTGCTAAGACGGGAAAAGTTGAAAGCCAATCCGCTATCCAATCGGCGTAAAATGACATCTACCGACTATCCGATCAGCTCCGCTAACCGTACGTATATCCAATCAGTGTCATGCCTTATAATTGGGACATACAGCAGCTGGTTGGTTGGCCATTGGGGCGTACGAGCACAGCAGGGGGCCCCGTTGGCTCAGTCGGTAGGGAGCTGCACTTTTAATCCCAAAATATTCGATTCAAATCACACCACCGGCGGGACTACTGAGCCCATCCGCGACCAATCAACCTGAGTGAGACGTTGGCGACGCCATTCGACCAAGCAGCCGAGTGAAATGCAAAATAGCCAAAGTTCCCCTCAAACGGGCTAGCGGGAGCATCGACATCGGACCAGCAGGGACACAACACCCAAACAGGGCACTAGGAGCAGCAAGTACTTGATTCGGGTCTGTATTTTCCGCTGTTCTACACACGCTAGACTTCGCAGTGGGACTCGGCCCATGTGCAGGTATTCCTCTTGGACTCGGTCAATGTCCCGGCGACCCACCGGGACTCTGCGACTCCACACACAATCAGGTATTCCACTGGAATTCGACTCACGTCCACGTGTTCCACTGCAGACCGAAGGTGATGATCGCGCCGTCCTGGACGACCTGGTCGGTCTCCATGCGCTTGCCGCCGATCGAGGTGCCATACTTGCTGCGGTCCGATATGGTGACCCGACCTCTGGCCGTTGGAGACGCCTGGCACACACACACACGTGTCATCTGTATGTTGTTCAATGATGCATTCGTCTAGGCTACTTTTAAACCTCTTCGTAAAAGGCCAATACAGTGATCAGAGACGATTCTTGAGAGTTTACAAAAGTATACTTAATGGATGTCAACCAAGTTCACAAATGTGCACCCGACACCCGAGACCGGCTCACAACGCACACTTGATATTTGCAACAACCTCACGTGACTATTGGATATAGGTTTTGGAATATAAAATGGCTTAATGAAAATTATACTAAAGCAATCCGTCTAAAATAGTTTTATTCCAGTGTAAAATAATTGACCATGTGGCCTGGAAATTCACAGTTAATGGAATTGTGCTATTTCATCCTTGCCTTAGGCTTTTACCATTTTGCCACATGTGTGGGCAGCCATTATACACACGGCTGCTAAATAATGTAAAATGCATGTGACTGAAGTGAAAGGCATTCCACGTTTTTAATCCTTAAGTAACGATCCTTTATTTTCTTCCAATCTTCCACTATTCCCAAGCAACTTCTTTCTTCATCTGCACAGTTAATGGTGAAATAATTTTAGGACACTGTTTTATTCTCACCACCAAGAAAGTGATTTTGCATAAAAAAGCTGAAAAAAAATTGAAACAGATTCTTATTAATATTAAAAGTTCCTTTATGTACTTGTTTAGTTCATGTCTGGAATGTTTAGTTGAAGCAAGGATCGACTTGGAAGGATCCAGAGCTGCTAGACGGGAGAGCAAATTGCCCCTGTAAAACTGCTCATAGGCGATTTTATTTGTTTATGTTAAATAGAGCTGGTCGGATTCGCTTACCCCCAGTGTTGGATTTTCACTTCTCGGTCTTGGATTCGGAGTGTATAATTTTTTGGCTTGCCAAGGTATGGAGTGTATAATCTTGAGAAGCACTATGTTATGGGGTGTATAATTTCCCAGTTTGACAAATTATGGGGTGTATGTTGAAGCACCAAGTAACGGAGCATATACATTTTATATATAACGAAGTGTATAAATTTTGAAAAATGCAGCGATGTCTCCTGGAATGAAGAATAACAACCCAGGGGCCTCGGTAGCTTAGATGGTGGAGCGTGGGGCTCGAATCCGCAAAATAACCCGATAATTCTTCTTCCTCAAGAATAAAACACCTTTAAGTCATTTGTTAGGTTCTTATCCTAGTGTCTCAGACAACCAGATGGGGTCCACCACACATCGTCGTCTGAAGTCATCTACGTTACGTGAATGACTTATAAGGCAACTTCCTGAGCAATGGTAGAGAAAATGATCACAAATGTATACTTAATCGATGTCAACCAAGTTTATATATGAATACCTGCCACTCCTAGCATAGGTACCAACACCGCACAACTAATACAAATTCACAACATACCTCGAGAGCAGGACGTTCGTGCACCGCTGGGTCTAAAATGGGAGGGTCTAAAATGTTACTTCGGGATATGGGTTTCGGAATATATAATGGTTCAAGGAAAGTTATACTAAAACAATCCGTCTAAAATCTTTTATTCTCTCCACGATGAAATTTTCTTTTTTTCAAATGAGAAAGCTGAAAAAAAATATTGAAGTAAATCCTTATTAATATTAAATGTATTTCAATGTTCATGTCTGGAATGTTTAGTTGAAGCAAGGAATGACTTGGAAGGATGAAAAGCGACTAGACGGGTGGGGAAATTGACGCTATAAAACCGACTATCGTCACGGACGAGCGGAAATTAGTGTCTCCTTAAGCACCATGATTGCTATGAAATACCAAGAAATGAAAATAAGTTCGAGGAAACTCCCAAGAGAATTACACGAGACTTTTTTCTCAATTAATAATAATCAGGATAATGGGAAGAAATTAATCATAGGATCAGAATGAGGCTTATAAGAGTGTAGAGGATTAGGTCAACACACGTAAATCTGAATTTGTCCGGAGTGGGGAAACCTCGCGGTCGGAGTGGCATGAATGCAACTATTCCCGCTTGTTGATGAAATTCGGAAACAATATAAGTCATGAAATCGAAAGAAGGTGAAATTTCTGGTTCTATGGGTCTTCATTTTGGAGCAAAGTATTAGCAGGTTTTAGGAACGTTTTGGTACCATTCAGGCAATTTTCATGGGGAAAATCCTTCCGATATCTTTTATGTATATCGCTCCTGACTGCTTAATAATATAAATATGAACGGTTTTATCCATCCCAATTGATGCAGAACATATCATTCTCCAAGAAACCAAGAAGAAATGCATTATCCATGGCTTTTCGGGGCAATGGTTCAAATAGCTCCGGCCGGAGTGGGAGATGGAGAGCGGTGAACTCATTGAATCCAAGAACGCGGTCGGGCTGGTGAAGGTGCATTCCTATATTTGGTAAGCGGAGCGTAGTGGTTTTTTTTTATTCAACGAAGGATTTTCTTTAAAGCTCTGCGCTGCTATCCGGATGGAATTGACTGGGTGTTTGGCTCGAGGTATGGGAGGTTGTATTATCTGACTATGCAGGTACCTACCTACTTACCTATATCAAATATCTTCGCGGTAATTCGAGTTATTGATTTGGATAAACCAAGGCTGTAAGCTTGTGTTGTGTGAAGGGATATCTTCAGATAATACAAGGAGCAGGACACGATAATATTAATTGCTGCGATGTTTTGCCGACAAGCGTAGAAACGAACAAATCTGATTGTTTTGCTTTTGTCTGGAAAATCTTGTTTTCACTTACCACATTTTAAAGCGTGAATGTTTTTCTTTCAAAATGGGGGCTGGGCCTCTTCAGTGCACATTGACTGCAGATATTATAGATATGCATGCATTCAAGCATTATTTGTGCATTCATGAAATGTTCAGGAATTATTAGGTGCATCCTGTCCCCATTCTCCATTGAATACCATTATACTTTTAACATTTCTGGTCTGTGACTTTCTGAATGGACAAATTTGCAGTTTAAGGTGATTTGATTTCTTGAAATTTATTTTTCGTGCAATGATTATGAATGTGTTCATAATGTAGGTACTTACATGATGTGACCACACAGTTTTTTGGAAAGTGCAGTTGGGTAGCAAAATGACACCAAAAAAGTGGCTCGGGTTTGGTTGGGAAATATACCACAAAATATGACAATTCCTATGCTGTAGCAAAACATGGCTCATATCCACCAGTATTTTGGAGATTTGGGGGAAGTGCTACACTTTGTGGCTTACTGGTTGTGTGGATGCCACTCTACCTCTTGGTGTTCATCCATACATTCTTCTGGGCACATCTGGACTCTGTTCTGAGGTTTGTCCACAAATGGAGAACATACACATGAATGCATTGGTGGCTGTTTATTAATTCACCTACACCTCACCAGAAATCGCACATGCACAAATGGAATGTTATGGAATAATATGGAAGATGGAATGTTGTGAAATATGGAATTTTCAGTGGAATTAAGATCATATTCAGACTGCAGTGATCCATATTTTGCCATCCATTGACATATGTTGTACTTGTGCATGCTAGCAAACTGACATTCTTCCAATGTGGCTGGCATCTCATTTTCGGCTCCACTCCTGCCTCCTCTTGGAATGTGCCTACAGATGACCCAAAATAACAAATGTGTATTATCCTCAATTATACTGGAAACTTCATGTGGTAGGGGACCCAGTATGACTGAATCTTCCTCTCCACCAAAGTTATCACTATTGTAAAATGACATCTAGCCGTCTTGCTAGTTAAGTATGTCTTCATCCAGCAATGCAAGGAGTGTATTTTTTTCCGGAGTGTATAATTCTTTGGATTCCAAAAGTTCCAAAAAAGGGCCACTTTTCCAATGCTGCTTACCCCAGCACTAGAGGTACAGCTGATTATGGGGCGGGCGAACGGGATGGCTCGGAGTAAATTGCATAAGTGTGCAATTGCACATAAGTGCACAAATGACATTGGTTTCTTGGTGTAATCGCCTCGGAGAACTTGCTTGCTCCGGGGCCGATTTACGTAAATTTGAAGTGATTTTCTTGCATTGAACGGGCTCAGTGTCTAAAAAAGTTGTCTCTTTAACAAAATGACTTTCGATTGCACATTCGAAACACCTTAATAGCCAAGCGAGGCTTCAAGTATTTACTCCAGCGATACAAGTTCCCCCAGATTTACCAACTAGGGATTTCTGGTACTTCTTGGCGAGCACTCCAGCAAAAGTATCTAAAAATAAATATTAAATAGATATTGATTAATAATTGATAAATATACCATATATAAGAATAAATAATTATAAATATTGAATAAATATTGAATAAATATTGAATTAATTATCGACTATATTTACACGAATATAGCGTCTTCACACATGTGACACGCCACCTGCTGCGCGTAGACGTTTTTAGCGCAACACTGACGAGCATGTGCGGTACGCTTTGTACTGCCTTTCAAAAATGTATTGTGATGTTGACTGGTCAGCGTGCAGGGATCGCTGAAACTGTTAGTTGTTTTCAGGTATGGACTTATAGTATCTAAATAGCATCTTAAGTATCAAAAAATAAATATTAAATAGATATTGATTAATAATTCAAAATATACCATATATAAGAATAAATAATTATAAATATTGAATAAATATTGAATAAATATTGAATTAATTATCGACTATATTTACACGAATATAGCGTCTTCACACATGTGACACGCCGCCAGCTGCGCGTAGACGTTTTTAGCGCAACACTGACGAGCATGTGCGGTACGCTTTGTACTGCCTTTCAAAAATGTATTGTGACGTTGACTGGTCGGCGTGCAGGGATCGCTGAAACTGTTAGTTGTTTTCAGGTATGGACTTTGAGTGGTAGCACTCGGCCAAACAATGTTGTTCTTCGTTTTCCTTTTGGAGTGCAAAATATTTCATTTAGTCTAGTCATAATCCCGGAGTACATAATGTATTGGTATGCATGACACCAACAAACGTCAGTTTTTCCAACACTGGCTGATTGATAGTGGTGATACCATCAAATCAAGAATGGTAGGAACACTAGGCCTACTTGAAACAAAACGAACACTAAGGACATTCCAATGAACAATATTTATTTGAAAAACCCATCCCAAAAGGTGCAACTCTAAGTCGGCAGCCTGGAAATGGCTAGCGAGGCTAACGTCTTCCTGGTAGACCAACACATTTCACGCTCCTCTGTGGTCTAGTTCTGGACTCACCACTGTTAACCCCACACCCGAGGCGACAGGCCATGGTCGCTAAATGTACGAAGTGACAAGGGTAACCCAGCAACATCCGAGACGCCCTCACAGAATTGTCCAACGGCACCCGTGCGCACCCACCACGTCCTGCTGGGTGTACACGACGTGGATGCACGCGTGAACTCTGCTGATCGACTTGTCGTCGTCGAACTTGATGCTGGTTGTTCGTCCGACCGAAACGTCCCGATTGCACAGAACATGGTGGGTCGTATCTGTGGGCAGATGCACCGCACATCAGTACTTGTCAGTCTGTCAACCGCACACCACGTGTGGGTGAAATGGTCATCAGTCTGACAACTATACATCGCGTGTATGTGGGGAGCACGGACATCAATCTGAAGACTGTACATCACGTGTGTATGTGAACATGGTCACCAGTCTGACAACCGCACATGTCCTGGTGACCTCCACCCTCACCTTCAAGATGTGATGCAGCCAGTAATTCAGATGGAAGCACACTGGTGGTCCACAAGTATGTTACCATTATGTTGTATAACTTATATATTTTCCCTTAAATTTATTAAGTCACTTTAGGCAAGCATAGTTCATGCCATGTACCCTTTTAGGTGGGTGCAAGTATATCGTGCTGGGTCTAAAAAATAGAGTACCAGAAATAGTTACCTCTGCCATTGCCGACGAATATTCTTGTATTCTATTTCCACAGTCATGTTCAGATTAATGCAACACATAATTATATGCATGTCCTGTGTTGGAGATAACTGGCTGTATGGAGCTTGAAAATGATTAATGTGTAATGCATGCTGCTTGCCTATTGCATCAAACTCTTCCCTGAATAAAGCCTGAAGCTGAAGACTATGTCTTGAGCTTTCCACCTGGTTATTTCACAGATCACATCACCACCATGACAAAGGTTCAATGTCACACAATAAAGTGCACTCCTAGAGTGTTAACCCGCGCCGTCTTTCCGGTTGATCCTCACACACGTCTCAGGGGCAGTTAGCAAACCCCTCTAAAATCCAAACTAAGCATCGCACGAAAACGAAAAAGGTGTCATCGGAAAGCGCTCAACGAGTAGGGTCCGGGTCCACCCCTAAAACAACTTTCCCCCAAAAGTGACGCCACCAGGGGGGCTAGATTTTCATGACTTTTCACGACTTACATTATGTTTTTGGCTCTGGGGAGTTCATTTGGGGATATATGAAAAACGGAATTCATTTGGAATGAGAAAAGGGCAGCGAAATGGACCATGGCTTATTTTTTTTGGGCCACGGAAAATATTTTCTTTTTTAATTGCAAAATTTTGAGTTTTCCAGTTTTCTTTAATTTTCCATTTCTAATGGGTAGAGCATACCGAGAAACGTTGTTGGAAGTCAACTTGCCCTAATAAAAAATGCTTGCTTTAGCCAGAATCCTCTATTTGAACTGCGATTTGGCAACTACACAACATGTATGTAGTCAAAAACGAACAAAAAGAAGAAAATTTTCACTCATACGTTTTGTTGCATCCCTAAAGATAAGCAAACGCTGAAAGTTTTCCTAAAATATATATCTGTTAAAGCGTGATGACTGGTTAAACTGTTTTGAAGATGACCTCACTTAACCTTGACTAACTTGTTGACCCTAGATGACCTGACTTCAAAATTTTGAAACAGCATGCAAAATTGATGTGGGAAAAGGTATACCAAATCTTGGCATACTGCCACACGCCGATCGTCCACTATCCGCTAAAAACCTGAGTGGGGGCAGTTGAAGACCCCTGAGACAGGATGGGTTAATGTGAATTAGCACTCAGTCATACTAGGATAGAACCAACCACTAAGAAACACAGCAGGTTGGAAAACATGCTAGATGGAGGAATTGTTACTCACCAGGCGACCTTTTATTTTCTGTTAGCACCCACATCTTGGTTCTGTGAAAAAGTGTTACTGGGTCACTGAGAAGCATAACAAATGGATAACAAGAAACAGGACAGCTCTATGATGAGGAATAAATGTTTTTTTAGTCATTCCAAGATGACAAAAAATAAAATACCAATGTCAAATTGAGTCAAGATACAAGTACCTTTCCATAAAAAATTAGTTTTGTGCATGGAAATGGTACTCATTTTGAGCAAGGTACAGTGTCTTATCCACCACTGTTCTTACATCCAGCATGCTTGCCACACAAGAGTTGAATACACCTCAACCATATTGCATAAGAACACATTACTGAGGTGTGTATGGTAAATACTGTGAATTTTCATCCCAGAAAAAAGATCACCATGACCTAACTGAATGGGTTTCATGCAGGGGAATGATAAGTGTCCATACCTTACAAAACTGCCACCATAGACTAACTGAAGGGCCCATTCACGGGCACCAGAACCAATTATTTTCCAAGGGAAACAATTCACCAGTCACTTACGACTTGTTTTGTCCCTTGAGTCTTCTTTGCAACTCTTCTGCCAAAGTATTGATCTTGAGCACTCAAGCAATATCTGAGGGCCTACTCCCAGACTTTGAGGATTGTCATGTGCTGCATGGGCCTTCTAGTTTGGTGACTCACTTGACCACTAATTGGTTTCCTGACCTGGGACTTCAAGATGCAATGGGGCCTCTTGACAGGATTTATGGCATTCTCATTAGGTTTATGGGCCTCTTGTCAATACTAATTTCCCTCCAGGCAGCACTGCACTCACATAAGTTTAGATAATTTTCATGAGCTCCAGATAGACCATACTACCAATATTCATGAGACTCCAGATGATAGCATTCCAATAAGGTATAGTGATCTTTTTGTAACTTGTCTGGGGTCTGCCATCTTGAACAATGGGCCTTCTATCCCAACTCCCAAACAAGCCTGCTATGAACCTCCAGGTAATGTGATAGTCCTACCAGTCAGGTACTGGGTTTCTTCTGTGACTTCTGAGGAACACCATTCCTAGACTGATGCATTTACTGTGCAGGGTGCTTCTCTCAAATGTTTCCAACAGCTGGCAGAAGGTCCAAAAAAGGCCCAACATCATGTTGGATTTTTTTTTAGCTTTAGCAACCTCCTCTCAATGCAAAACCTGCCTTCTAAATTTGGAACTCTGATCAATATGATGGCCTCTTTTGTTTTGGAGCCACCTGAATTTTCAGATGATAAAAGGATGCCTGCCGTATATTGGGAATGACACAGCTAATCCCTCTGCCAATTTCATCCATGTTTCATAACTCTTCCCAGTAAATTTCACCCTGAAGATCCTGATTTCATTGCAATTCCCCAGGCTGAATAGTATGGCAAACAGACTGACAAGCAGCCTCTGAAGAAATGCACTGCTTGATGCCCTCTGCACATGTCACCAGACTGCACAGTCCTGCCTGTCCTTCCAGTGAGCTCCCCTCAAGATAAGACACCCTCTCACCCTCTTGCTTACAACCACCCAGCTGTGCTGTCTAGTGCAGTCCTTTGCCTAGCCATTCAAGCCTCAACTTTATTTAACTTTGGTTAAATCACATTTAAAACCTCACTTTATTGTTGCTGTTGGACCACTTCTGTCATGGCATCCTACTACATTCTACTACATACTACAGCCTTGGCTATTATTTGGCTGATCCCTTGATGTTGTGCAGATAGTCTTTATTGCAGGATAGCTGTCTAAGTCTTATGTGCAGTTAGATGTTAGATTATATGCCAGGAAAATTCACTGAAACATACCAGAAGAGCAAAAATTCATGCCAGAGAGATACAATAGGTTCAAGCACAGGGTTAAAATAATGGTTTTTTTTTTTGTTAGATGTGAGATGTAAAAACAAGCACAATAGGATGTTGAAATTTGCCATGGAATTATTGTTATTTAAAATGCTTTTGATGCCTCAGACTCAAATTTGAGCTGATGGTTTAGGCAATTCAAGCTGATGGTGTACATTCTAAGGAGCAGGATGCTGATACTTCTTGGAGAAGGATGTTGATTGAGTGTTCGGAAAGTGGTATATTCCACCCTATTTCACAAATAATTTATCGTTGTGCAAGCACCAAATGCAACAAAAATTAATGAAAAATTGGAAGGTTTAGTCAAGCAATTTTCCTACACAAATGCATCTTTCATGATGAATGAGTATGAAAAATGCACATACATGATTTAGTTGCTTGGGTGCCTACCTATCACTAACCTAATGAAACCAAACCCTTATAAATATTCCTGGTGATGTACTTGGTCCTGGGCCCTTGAGCTAATGGCTATATCATCATATTTAAAATAATACCTTGCACAGATTGGTTGGCAGACAGTTTTCAGAACTGAAAATGCCAACAAAGTCAATTCTGATCTGCAATCTTCTGGACCCTGGAAGACATCTCTTAAATCTGTCAATTTGTCCCACTTTAGGGTGGCCCAAGAGCAGGTTTTTTGTGACACCTTGCCCCATTTGCAGTGACCAGAAGCCACTATTCAGTACACAGGCACAAGGTCTGGCTTGTCTGCATTTCTAGTGCTTGTGGTCAAGTGTGGTGTATGTTCAGGTGTTGCCTGTGTGCTTGATGGTATGAAAAGTATCTGGATTATTTGGCAATCATAAGTAAAATAACATGTTGTTTGGTGGATGTTTTCTTCAATCTTGTTTGTTTTTAGTGGTATCTGTTCCTTCTGCATGTTCATGTCAGAGTACATGTCAAGCCAATTCTATTCAGTATGAATCTGGAGTGCAGAAATGTTTCAAGAGTCTATAAAAATATATAGTGCCTTAATTCCCACCCTGTTCATAAGTGTAGGCTGTTCACAGATAACTTCTTTAGGATGTGGTGATGGTTTCAGTTTTTAACCAGGTTTATGGTAGCTTCCACCTACAGACTTAACTGGATGGGCCCCTTGGCTCTTAAATAGGTATAGATTTTGACTTTATGCTAGGTATCACCAAATTAGGTGGGTGCAAGCCAATTTTTAATTATTTTCCTAACCAAAAAGTACACATTTACAAAGGAAATAAGTGATCCCATCATGTTCACATTTTGTTAGAAAAAACAAATTAACAGAAATCATAGGTTACTGAATCACCAGATTCGAACCCTAACTTCCTCTTTTATCCTGTTCGATGGTTTTCTTCTCGTATCCCATTATAAGTCACCTCACACTGCTAAAATTACGCCTGCGTAGATCACTTAAAAATGCATAATTTTCCTCTTTTTTAATAAATTTAATCCAAATCGTTCCAGGGGTCGCTTGAGGGACCAGGTTTCTATTGCAAAGCAGAGCGTGTTGCGCGAACCTTGGCCCCACCACCCGATCCACGGACTCCAGTTCAACGGCAGAATTTAAACCGAAAGTTCAACGTGGCGCCAATGCACCGACACGGCCGCCCTGTAGCTGGTCCCCGGACCTTATCGGGCCCAAGATAACTAGAGACAACAGGTACTCCAAAGTTGGCTGTTCTAGTATAGTTAGTTGAAACTAGACAAAACCTACGCCAAGGGACGTCATATACCAGAAGCGCTTCTTTATTCCGGAATACTGCTGAATTGTATTCTAGTTTTGGACTATACCAATAAATATACTAAATATGGTGCTTTCATTTTAGCACAATTATGGCGCTTTTCTCACGATTAGTTTCCCCGTTGGTTGTAAAGCATATTAGTCATTCATTGAAGCTTGAATATTTTGTCTTATTCTGCTAGCGTCCTGGTGGCTTGGAAACGAAAGGCACCATACCCATAATTAATTTATCCATGGCGCGGTTGATATTGAGAACGCACCTCAGACAATTTATGCGAATTAAGGCCTTATACCCACAATGTCAACTTGGTCAGCATGTCATTGATGCAATCTGGTGGTTAATGTTAGCATGTGCGTTGGCCCCCTGTCAGTTATCAAATTGTTTCTGTGTGCTATATGTAATCATGCCATACTGTACCATTCACCAACTTGTGGACAATTTGGTAATTGCTTGCCCATTGTATCATGGCTGGGCAGTAGTGGTAGTAGGGTAAGAGGGAGTTTCCAAACACTTAATGCATGGAACAAATTGCTCTACTGCTGCTTTTGTGTGGCCAAACCAGTAATTATACTGTTTACTGAATTTAAAAAAAATGAAGATGGTATCCATATTCAGATGGTTCTCTCTATCAAAGTCATCTAACCACTCACATAGAGCTACTTTAAAACATA